>OX439487.1:431403-551571 GCA_949320155.1 Melangyna quadrimaculata
AAAGGTTATAAGACATACAAAATTATAAAAATAAAAAATAAGTCACTTTCATGACAAAATAAATTGTTAGAAGAGAAAGAATTTGCCATAATGCGAAAAATTCATACCTTTGAGTGTAGTTACTTAGAAATTGTTAATAGTTAATGAAAAATTTATAAATTTGAAAAACTAATAACATACAATTATAGGTGTTACATTGTTCTACAAATATGTTAGAAATTTTTAATTTGTAAATCTAAAGGAAGAAAAGTAGGGGCAATTTAATGAGATAAATCACAATAAGCTCCATTTAGCCAAATTTAGAGGCTTCAAACTTTAGTAATGCCTGATAGTTCATAACAAATGATATAGACTATGGTTGAAATTTATAATCTAAATGTTTGTGTTAAAATTTTTGCAAAAGCTTAAAAAAATTATATAAAAATGTGATTTAGTGAAAAATTAATTTTATTGTACTTTTACAGCAAAAGTTAATACAAAATTGATAAATTTTGAAAAACAAAACAGAACACACCAATTGCTCTAATCCTCTTCTAAAATATTGCTAATAAATACTAAGTGATCATTTCAACAAAAGCCACTCCAGAATTGGCTTTATTGATTTATTTACCAAACAAAATGCAAATGGATCATGGATACAAAACATAACTGTGCGTTGCTCACAAGCTTTACAAAATAATTTCAAATATTAAAATTTTACATTAGAAAAAAATTCAAAATTGTCAATTTATCTGCATAAAATGGGATATAAATCGGAAAGTACTTATTCGAATTGCTAAATTTAGATGTCTTTGGAAAGGTCATTGTCTCACTATTTAAATACATTCAAAATATTAATAGAAAACCATACAATTTTAAAGGCTGATTCGATTAATCAGATGGCAGAATTATGAACATGTCCAGAAAAAATTCAATGGAGTCCGAAAAACCTATGTCCACATGCAGCGACCGACATGGCGAAAAATATAACTTTTTGAACAAGACATGAGCGTTGTACAAAGCTTAGCTATGAGATTTGACGTTTCAAGTGCGTATCAGTTTTTTGCCTGGTTTTTGTTGAATGTGTAAGTCAATGTAAGAATGTTGGAAAATATAATAAGAAGTGATGAAAGGCTAATGAATGGCATGATATAATTCTCAAGTAAGTAAAAATGCGCTGGTTGTTGATTGGATTGTGGTGGAAGGTAAAACCTTAACCAATCATGTTTGATTTACATGGTCGGTGAAAATTTAGTTATGCTGAAATCAACACGGCGAATACTTTCACAATCTTCCAAATCAGTGAGAAACATTCGCTCCGTAGAGTAAATCATTCATATGTATAACAAAAATGGTAACAGCAATGCTATAAGAGCAAAAACTGCCGTATTACAGCTCCTCTCGTCTGTGCATTGCAGGTCGTGTGTCGAAATGTCAAAATCTAAGGGCACCGATCGATTAAGGAGGGTTTTATTACCTTATGTCTCAGCCAGCACTTAAGCACCAACAGAAAAATAAGAAATTTCACTTTCCAATTTGAAAGGTGTCGAAATGTCAAGATCTGAGAGCGCCAATCGATTTAGGAGGTGGATTTTGCACTCCAAGTCCAATGGAAATCAAAAAAATCGCACTTGACAGTGATGATGGTGAAATGCCAAAAATCCGAAAAATCACACCTTTTGCTTTGACAGTTGATAGTTGGGGGCGAGATAGCAAACCATACGCATTTTTCAAATATTTTCTAACAAGAAGGTGTCTTTAGCATAGATATTAAGAAGTACGTGAATAAGCTTTTATATTTATAATAATTAACACTTGCACAATATTTCTATCCTTTGAAAATTGAGAACATGAATGATGTTGAAAATTTATTGATGTCGGGAATAAGTTTTCCTGGGGATTCGGGCGGTCAATTCATCGAATTTATTTCAGAGATATTCACGACAGCAGAAATATTTTCAGGGAAAACTATTTTCCGCGGTAAATTTTTTTTTTAAGATTTGTTAACACACTATCCTTTATCAAAAGGGACCCGGCAACGCCGGGTGTTTCCGCTAGATATATAAAAGTCTTTTTTTGTTTTCTCGTCAGTTTGTGTGTATGGGTGTCCAAACTAACAACAAAACAATGAAAATACTAACTTTTTTATGGCATCAACAATTTCTATCCCCCTGCTATCCGATAGATAGCTTCTAAAAAAAAAATAAATTACAATTTTTTTAGAAATCTTTAACAATAATACAAAAATGTTGCCCATATGAAATTTGTTTTTTTGTTTTTTTATCTTTTTTATTAATATCTTTTTAATTAACAGTCGTAGAGGTTTGCAATGTACTAATAAATTATAGCTAGAGGTCCTAGGAACTTGTATAAAAAAATTCTATTCCTATTGTACCGTTGAGCTGAGAAATTCACAATATAATATTGTTCACACATATTACTTAATAACATGTGGGCGTGTGCAGGGATTGATTTAATTTTATATTATCTTATATTTAATCTCATTAGTATAGCCATTAATTTGATACCTTACTTGTTAATCTACCTCCTATATAAGCGTCACAATTGATTTTTTAAAATTCATACAAAATCGAATAAAATCCATAGAAATGCTCCGCTTTGTTCATTGTCAACAATCGTCTACCAGTGGAGAGCACCGTTATCTCAATTGAATTTCTAATTGGAGTTCTTTTAATATACAATATCATAACTTCATTTCTGCTCAGGCGATTATAAAAGTTTTGATCTCAGAATTTAGCTATGAGATATGGCTATAATGATATACGTTTATAGGTGTAACCTTCTTCTATAAATATGTCAATAATTTTGTATTTCTAAATCTAACGGGAAAAAAAGTACGGGTAATTTAATAAATAAATCACAAAAAAAGCTACATTTAGACAACTTTAGAGGTTTCAAAATTGAGCAAACCTTAATAGTTATAATAAATTATACATGAAATTTTAATAGAAATTTAAAACTTAAATTTGTGTGTAAAAATTATTGCAAAATATTAAACAAATGTGTACTAAATATGCGTTTTAATGAAAAATCAACTTATTTTTTCGTAATTTAAATTCAAAAGTTAATCAAAAATTTATATATTTGAAAAAAACAAAGGATGCACATTTATAGGTGTAGCTTTCTTTTACAAATATGTGATAATTTTGTATTTGTAAATTTAACGGGAAAAAAGTAGGGGCAATTTAATAAAATAAATCACAAAAAACCTCCATTTAGCCAAATTAAGAGGTTTCAAACTAATACTTAATAGTTCATAGCAAATGATACATGAGTTTGAGGTAAAAATTTATAATATAAATTCCAGTCTTAAAATTTTTGCAAAATCTTAAAAAAATTCATACTAGAAATGTGATTTAGTGAAAAATCAATTCAATTTTTGGTACTTTAAATGCAAAAGTTATTAAAAAATTTATAAATTTTGAAAAACAAAACTAACACACCAATTGCTCTAATCCTCTTCTAAAATATTGCTACTAAATGTTTAGTGATTATTTCAACAAAAACCACTCTAAAATTAGTTTTATTGATGTATTTACCAAAAAATCATGCCTTTTCAATTAATTTTTTTTTTATAATTTCACCACGCCCATAAAATATTTTCAAATTTAAAAACTATAAATGCTGATAATCTGAATTTCAAAATTAAGATGTCGATGGAAAGGTCATTGTCTCACTATTTAAATACATACAAAACATTAATAGACGTCCATACAATTTTAAAGACTAATACGCTTAAACAGATAAAATAGCATTATTTTGACTAAATAGTGAATATTGTTACTTTTTATTTAACCGATTATCAAAACTTAAATTTTGTAATAATTGATACGAACCAACAATTGTTTTGGTATATAAAACATATTTCTACGATAACCGAAAGATCTAATATGGATTTTTAAACATAACTGAAAGAAAAATTTTGCAAAAATCCAGTATATTGGTCGATAAATTTTATTCTTTTTGCTAAAATATACGTAAAATACCTGTAAATGGCCATAACATGGGTAATACTTTTTTGATATTTATAAATGAGGTATCAAATGAAAGGTTATAAAACATAAAAAATTATTAAAATAAAAATAATTCACTTTCATCACAAAATAAATTGTTAAAAGAGAAAGAATTTGCCATAATGCAAAAAAATTCATACCTTTTGAGTGTATTTACTTAGAAAATTGTTAAAAGTTAATGAAAAATTTAAAAATTTTGAAAAACTAATGACAAAATTAAAGGTGTTACATTCTTCTACAAATATTTTAGTAATTTTATATTTGTAAATCTAAAGGGAAAAAAAGAAGGGGCAATTTAATGAGATAAATCACAATAAAGCTCCATTTAGCCAATTTAAAGAGGCTTCAATACTTGAGTAATACTTAATAGTTCATAACAATTGATACATGAATTTGAGGTAGAAATATATAATCTAAATTGCTGTGTTAAAGGTTTTGTAAAATCTTAGAAAAAATTCATACAAAAAATGTGATTTAGTGAAAAATCAACTCGATTTTTGGTACTTTCAGTGCAAAACTTAATACGAAATTGACAGATTTTGAAAAGCAAAACCAACACACCAATTCATCTAATCCTCTTCTTAATATTGTTAGTAAAAGTTAAGTGATTATTAAAACAAAACCTACTCTAAAATAAGTTTTATTGATTTACTTACCAAAAAAAAAATGCAGAATTTTTATAATTTTTATAAATCTTAAAAGTCTAATAAAAATGTTGATATATTAAACATAACTGTGCGTTGCTCACAAGCTTCACAAGATAATTTCAAATATTAAAATTTTACATTAGAAATATTTTTTACAGATAAAATTCAAAAAAAATTTAAAATTGTCAATTTGTCTGCATACAATTGGCTATAAATCAAAAAGTACTTACACGAATTTCAAAATTTAGATGTCTATGGAAAGGTCTATATATTAATAGACAACAATATAAATTTAAAGACTTATACGGTTGAACAGATAAAATTGTATTATTTTGATTAAATAGTGAATATTATAATTTTTTATGTAGCCGATTATCGAAATTTAAATTTTATAATAATTTATACCAATCAACAATTATTTTGGTATATAAAACATATTCCTACGATAACCGTAAGCTTTAATATGGATTTTTAAACATAATTGAAAGAAAAATTTTGCAAAAATCCAGTCTATTGGTCGATAAAATTGTTTCTTTTTGGAAAAATATACTTAAGATAACTGTAAATAGCCATAACTTGGGCAATACTTTTTTGATATTTATAAATTAGGTATTCAATGAAAGGTTATAAGACATACAAAATTATAAAAATAAAAAATAAGTCACTTTCAGAACAAAATAAATTGTTAAAAGAGAAAGAATTTCCCATAATGCGAAAAATTCATACCTTTTGAGTGTAGTTACTTAGAAAATTGTTAATAATTAATGAAAAATTTATAAATTTTGAAAAACTAATAACATACAATTATAGGTGTTACATTGTTCTACAAATATGTTAGAAATTTTATATTTGTAAATCTAAAGGAAGAAAAGTAGGGGCAATTTAATGAGATAAATCACAATGAGCTCCATTTAGCCAAATTTAGAGGCTTCAAACTTTAGTAATGCCTGATAGTTCATAACAAATGATACTAACAAATGATATAGACTATGGTTGAAATTTATAATCTAAATGTTTGTGTTAAAATTTTTGCAAAATCTTAAAAAAAATTATATTAAAAATGTGATTTAGTGAAAAATTAATTCTATTGTTGGTACTTTTACAGCAAAAGTTAATACAAAATTGATAAATTTTGAAAAACAAAACAGAAAACACCAATTGCTCTAATCCTCTTCTAAAACATTGCTAATAAATATTAGGTGATCATTTCAACAAAAGCCACTCCAGAATTAGCTTTATTGATTTATTTACCAAACAAAATGCAAAATGGATCATGGATACAAAACATAACTGTGCGTTGCTCACAAGCTTTACAAAATAATTTCAAATATTAAAATTTTACATTAGAAAAAAATTCCAAATTGTCAATTTATCTGCATAAAATGGGATATAAATCGGAAAGTACTTATTCGAATTGCTAAATTTAGATGTCTTTGGAAAGGTCATTGTCTCACTATTTAAATACATTCAAAATATTAATAGAAAACCATACAATTTTAAAGACTGATTCGATTAAACAGATGGCAGGATTATGAACATGTTCAGAAAAAATTCAATGGAGTCCGAAAAACCTATGTCCACATGCAGCGACCGACATGGCGAAAAATATAACTTTTTGAACAAGACATGAGCGTTGTACAAAGCTTAGCCATAGCTCATAAGATTTGACGTTTCAAGTGCGTATCAGTTTTTTGCCTGGTTTTTGTTGAATGTGTAAGTCAATGTAAGAATGTTGGAAAATATAATAAGTAGTGATGAAAGGCTAATGAATGGCATGATATAATTCTCAAGTAAGTAAAAATGCGCTGGTTGTTGATTGGATTGTGGTGGAAGGTAAAACCTTAAGCAATCATGGTCGGTGAAAATTTAGTTATGCTGAAATCAACACGGCGAATACTTTCACAATCTTCCAAATCAGTGAGAAACATTCGCTCCGTAGAGTAAATCATTCATATGTATAACAAAAATGGTAACAGCAATGCTATAAGAGCAAAAACTGCCGTATTACAGCTCCTCTCGTCTGTGCATTGCAGGTCGTGTGTCGAAATGTCAAAATCTAAGTGCACTAATCGATTAAGGAGGGTTTTATTACCTTATGTCTCGGCCAGCACTTTAGCACCAACAGAAAAATAAGAAATTTCACTTTCCAATTTGAAAGGTGTCGAAATGTCAAGATCTGAGAGCGCCAATCGATTTAGGAGGTGGATTTTGCACTCCAAGTCCAATGGAAATCAAAAAAAACGAACTTGACAGTGATGATGGTGAAATGTCAAAAATCCGAAAAATCACACCTTTTGCTTTGACAGTTGATAGTTGGGGGCGAGATAGCAAACCATACACATTTTTCAAATATTTTCTTACAAGAAGGTGTCTTATATAAGCTTTTATATTTATAATAATTAACACTTGCACAATATTTCTATCCTTTGAAAATTGAAAACATGAATGATGTTGAAAATTTATTGATGTCGGGAATAAGTTTTCCTGGGGATTCGGGCGGTCAATTCATCGAATTTATTTCAGAGATATTCACGACAGCAGAAATATTTTCAAGGAAAACTATTTTCCACGGTAAATTTTTTTTTTTTTTTCAAGATTTGTTAACACACTATCCTTTATCAAAAGGGACCCGGGCAACGCCGGGTGTTTCCGCTAGTAATATATAAAATCTTTTTTTGTTTTCTTGTCAGTTTGTGTGTATGGGTGTCCAAACTAACAACAAAACAATGAAAATACTAACTTTTTTTATGGCATCAACAATTTCTATCCCCCTGCTATCCGATAGATAGCTTCTAAAAAAAAATAAATTAAATTTTTTTTAGAAATCTTTAACAATAATACAAAAATGTTGCCCATATGAAATTTGTTTTTTATTAATATCTTTTTAATTAACAGTCGTAGAGGTTTGCAATATAAATTATAGCTAGAGGTCCTAGGAACTTGTATAAAAAAAATTCTATTCCTATTGTACCGTTGAGCTGAGAAATTCACAATATAATATTGTTCACACATATTACTTAATAACATGTGGGTATGTGCATGGATTGATTTGGTTTTTTCTTATATTTAATCTCAATAGAATAGCCATTAATTTGGTACCTCACTTTTACATCTACCTCCTATATTAGCGTCACAATTGATTTTTTTAAATTCATAAAGAATAAAATCCATAGAAATGCTCCGCTTTGTTCATTGTCAACAATCGTCTACCAGTGGAGAGCACCGTTATCACAATTGAATCTCTTTTAATATAAAAAATCATAACTTCATTTCTACTCAGACGATTATTAAAGTTTTGATCTCAGAATAAAGCTATGAGATGTGGCTAAATTTGTGTGAGGGTGAAAAATTTAGTACTAAAAGGGTGTGTAAATGACCCGTCAAATTTATATTACATATATTAAATTCAAAAATTGATGAATTTTTTTAATTTCGAAAAGCTAATGATGCACGTGTAACCTTCTTCTATAAATATGTGAATAATTTTGTATTTCTAAATCTAACGCGTAAAAAGTAGGGATAGTTTAATAAATAAATCACAAAAAAAGCTACATTAAGACAACTTTAGAAGTTTCAAAATTGAGCAAACCTTAATAGTTCATAATAAATGATGCATGAAATTTAGATAGAAATTTAAAGCTTAAATTTGAGTGTAAACATTATTGCAAAATATTAAAAAAATGTGTACCAAAAATTAGTTTAAATGAAAAATCAACTTACTTTTTCGTACTTTAAATTCAAAAGTTAATCAAAAATTTATATATTTTAAAAAACACAGGATGCACATTTATGGGTGTTACTTTGTTCTACAAATATGTGATAGCTTTGTATTTGTAAATCTAACGGGAAAAAAGAAGGGGCAATTTAATAAAATAAATCACAAAAAACCTCCATTTAGCCAAATTAAGAGGTTTCAAACTTGAGTAATACTTAACAGTTCATAGCAAATGATACATGAGTTTGAGGTAAAAATTTATAATATAAATTACTGTGTTAAATTTTTTGCAAAATCTTAAAAAAATTCATACTAAAAATGTGATTTAGTGAAAAATCAATTCGATTTTTGGTACTTTAAATGCAAAAGTTAATAAAAAATTGATAAATTTTGATAAACAGAACTAACACACCAATTGCTGTAATCATCTTCTAAAATATTGCTAATAAATGTTTAGTGATTATTTCAACAAAAACCACTCTAAAATTAGTTTTATTAATTTATTTACCAAAAAATCATGCTTTTTCAACGAATTTTAATTTTATAATTTCACCACGCCCATAAAATATTTTCAAGTTTAAAAATTATAAAACCTGAAAATCTGATACAAAATATGATATATAAAACATAACTGCGCATTGCTCACAAGCTTCACAAAATAATTTCAAATATTAAAATTTTACATTAGAAATATTTTTTACAGATAAAATCCAGAATAAAATTTAAAGTTTTCAATTTGGCTGCATAAAATTGGCTATAAATCAAAAAGTACTTATCTGAATTTCAAAATTTAGATGTCGATGGAAAGGTCATTGTCTCACTATTTCTACAATCACCAAAAGCAAATTTAGCAAAATCCAGTCTGTCACCAAGCCTGCCTAATACCCTTTTGGTTAGAGTGGCAACATCTAAAAGTTCCCTTTTCAAGCTTACCATAATTTCATCAATACTTCCGTCTCCTTTTATTAAAAGAGTTCATACGTTTAAGTATTCAAATTGTTATTTACTTGACCTTCAATTTTCTTTTCGAGCTTTTTCGGCAAAGTCATTTAAGAATTATTGTGAGGTAGATTAATTTTCTTTAAGCTAAATTTAATTTTGTAAATTAATGTTTTTTAATTTTAGATTGTTATAAAAGCTTGTATACATATATATCGAATTGATCAAGAGTTTGAATTTTTGTTGCTCATCGTTAATTTACCAATTGTAAGTTGAAAAATTATATATATAATAAAGTTTAGATCTATACTTATCTATAATTATGTATATCTTTTCAGTAAATAAAATCGAATGAATTGTTCTCAAGAGAATAAGCTGTTTTTCTAAATTTTCTCGAATTCGATATTTTTTGTTTGGAGATTTTTTCTGAGGTGCAGCAACAAGTTTATGGTCGATAAATTTTTTCTAAAATATACATAAAATACCTGTAAATAGCCATTACATGAGTAATACTTTTTTGATATTTATAAATGAGGTATCATATGAAAGTTTATAAAACATACAAAATTATAAAAATACAAAATAATTCACTTTCAGAACAAAATAAATTGTTAAAAGAGAAAGAATTTGCCATAATGCGAAAAATTCATACCTTTTGAATGTATTTACTTAGAAAATTGTAAAAAGTTAATGAAAACTAATGACACGTAATTATCGGTGTTACATTCTTCTAAAAATATGTCACTAATTTTAAATTTGTAAATCTTAAGGGAAAAAAAGTAGGGGCAATTTAATGAGATAAATAACAATAAAGCTCCATTTAGCCAAATTAAGAGGCTTAAAACTTTAGTAATGCCTGATAGTTCATAACAAATGATACTAACAAATGATATAGACTATGGTTGAAATTTAGAATCTAAATTTTTGTGTTAAAATTTTTGCAAAATCTTAAAAAAAATTATATTAAAAATGTGATTTAGTGAAAAATTAATTCTATTGTTGGTACTTTTACAGCAAAAGTTAATACAAAATTGATAAATTTTGAAAAACAAAACAGAACACACCAATTGCTCTAATCCTCTTCTAAAATATTGCTAATAAATATTAAGTGATCATTTCAACAAAAGCCACTCCAGAATTAGCTTTATTGATTTATTTACCAAACAAAATGCAAAATGGATCATGGATACAAAACATAACTGTGCGTTGCTCACAAGCTTTACAAAATAATTTCAAATATTAAAATTTTACATTAGAAAAAAATTCAAAATTGTCAATTTATCTGCATAAAATGGGATATAAATCGGAAAGTACTTATTCGGATTGCTAAATTTAGATGTCTTTGGAAAGGTCGTTGTCTCACTATTTAAATACATTCAAAATATTAATAGAAGACCATACAATTTTAAAGACTGATTCGATTAAACAGATGGCAGGATTATGAACATGTCCAAAAAAATCCAATGGGTTCCGAAAAACCTATGTCCACATGCAGCGACCGACATGGCAAAAAATATAACTTTTTGAACAAGACATGAGCGTTGTACAAAGCTTAGCTATGAGATTTGACGTTTCAAGTGCGTATCAGTTTTTTGCCTGGTTTTTGTTGAATGTGTAAGTCAATGTAAGAATGTTGGAAAAATATAATAAGTAGTGATGAAAGGCTAATGAATGGCATGATATAATTCTCAAGTAAGTAAAAATGCGCTGGTTGTTGATTGGATTGTGGTGGAAGGTAAAACCTTAACCAATCATGTTTGATTTACATGGTCGGTGAAAATTTAGTTATGCTGAAATCAACACGGCGAATACTTTCACAATCTTCCAAATCAGTGAGAAACATTCGCTCCGTAGAGTAAATCATTTATATGTATAACAAAAATGGTAACAGTAATGCTATAAGAGCAAAAACTGCCGTATTACAGCTCCTCTCGTCTGTGCATTGCAGGTCGTGTGTCGAAATGTCAAAATCTAAGGGCACCAATCGATTAAGGAGGGTTTTATTACCTTATGTCTCGCCCAGCACTTTAGCACCAACAGAAAAATAAGAAATTTCACTTTCCAATTTGAAAGGCGTCGAAATGTCAAGATCTGAGAGCGCCAATCGATTTAGGAGGTGGATTTTGCACTCCAAGTCCAATGGAAATCAAAAAAATCGCACTTGACAGTGATGATGGTGAAATGTCAAAAATCCGAAAAATCACACCTTTAGCTTTGACAGTTGATAGTTGGGGGCGAGATAGCAAACCATACACATTTTTCAAATATTTTCTTACAAGAAGGTGTCTTTAGCATAGATATTAAGAAGTACGTGAATAAGCTTTTATATTTATAATAATTAACACTTGCACAATATTTCTATCCTTTGAAAATTGAGAACATGAATGATGTTGAAAATTTATTGATGTCGGGAATAAGTTTTCCTGGGGATTCGGGCGGTCAATTCATCGAATTTATTTCAGAGATATTCACGACAGCAGAAATATTTTCAAGGAAAACTATTTTCCACGGTAAATTTTTTTTTTCAAAATTTGTTAACACACTATCCTTTATCAAAAGGGACCCGGGCAACGCCGGGTGTTTCCGCTAGTAATATATAAAAGTCTTTTTTTGTTTTCTTGTCAGTTTGTGTGTATTGGTGTCCAAACTAACAACAAAACAATGAAAATACTAACTTTTTTTATGGCATCAACAATTTCTATCCCCCTGCTATCCGATAGATAGCTTCTAAAAAAAAATAAATAACAATTTTTTTAGAAATCTTTAACAATAATACAAAAATGTTGCCCATATGAAATTTGTTTTTTTGGTTTTTTATTAATATCTTTTTAATTAACAGTCGTAGAGGTTTGCAATGTACTAATAAATTATAGCTAGAGGTCCTAGGAACTTGTATTCTATTCCTATTGTACCGTTGAGCTGAGAAATTCACAATATAATATTGTTCACACATATTACTTAATAACATGTGGGTGTGTGCAGGGATTGATTTAATTTTTTCTTATATTTAATCTCAATAGTATAGCCATTAATTTGATACCTTACTTGTTAATCTACCTCCTATATTAGCGTCACAATTGATTTTTTAAAATTCATAAAAAATCGAATAAAATCCATAGAAATGCTCCGCTTTGTTCATTGTCAACAATCGTCTACCAGTGGAGAGCACCGTTATCTCAATTGAATTTCTAATTGGAGTTCTTTTAATATACAATATCATAACTTCATTTCTACTCAGGCGATTATTAAAGTTTTGATCTCAGAATTTAGCTATGAGATATGGCTAAATTTGTGTATACAAATTATTGAGGGGGGGTGAACAATTTCATACTAAAATGGTGTGTAAATGACCCGTCAAATTTATATTACATATATTAAATTCAAAACTTGATGAATTTTTTTTTTATTTCAAAAAGCTAATGATATACGTTTATAGGTGTAACCTTCTTCTATAAATATGTCAATAATTTTGTATTTCTAAATCTAACGGGAAAAAAGTACGGGTAATTTAATAAATAAATCACAAAAAAAGCTACATTTAGACAACTTTAGAGATTTCAAAATTGAGCAAACCTTAATAGTTATAATAAATTATACATGAAATTTTAATAGAAATTTAAAACTTAAATTTGTGTGTAAAAATTATTGCAAAATATTAAACAAATGTGTACTAAAAATGCGTTTTAATGAAAAATCAACTTATTTTTTCGTAATTTAAATTCAAAAGTTAATCAAAAATTTATATATTTGAAAAAAACAAAGGATGCACATTTATAGGTGTAGCTTTCTTTTACAAATATGTGATAATTTTGTATTTGTAAATCTAACGGGAAAAAAGTAGGGGCAATTTAATAAAATAAATCACAAAAAACCTCCATTTAGCCAAATTAAGAGGTTTCAAACTTGAGTAACACTTAACAGTTCATAGCAAATGATACATGAGTTTGAGGTAAAAATTTATAGTATAAATTTCTGTGTTAAATTTTTTGCAAATTCTTAAAAAAATTCATACTAAAAATGTGATTTAGTGAAAAATCAATTCGATTTTTGGTACTTTAAATGCAAAAGTTAATAAAAAATTGATAAATTTTGAAAAACAAAATGAACACACCAATTGCTCTAATCCTCTTCTAAAATATTGCTAATAAATATTAAGTGATCATTTCAACAAAAGCCACTCCAGAATTAGCTTTATTGATTTATTTACCAAAAAAAAATGCAAAATGGATCATGGATACAAAACATAACTGTGCGTTGCTCACAAGCTTCAAAAAAAAAATTTCAAATATTAAAATTTTACATCAGAAATATTTTTTACAGATTTTAAATACATACACAATATTAATAGATAACCATACAATTTTAAAGGCTGATTCGATTAAACAGATGGCAGGATTATGAACATGTCCAAAAAAATCCAATGGGTTCCGAAAAACCTATGTCCACATGCAGCGACCGACATGGCAAAAAATATAACTTTTTGAACAAGACATGAGCGTTGTACAAAGCTTAGCTATGAGATTTGACGTTTCAAGTGCGTATCAGTTTTTTGCCTGGTTTTTGTTGAATGTGTAAGTCAATGTAAGAATGTTGGAAAAATATAATAAGTAGTGATGAAAGGCTAATGAATGGCATGATATAATTCTCAAGTAAGTAAAAATGCGCTGGTTGTTGATTGGATTGTGGTGGAAGGTAAAACCTTAACCAATCATGTTTGATTTACATGGTCGGTGAAAATTTAGTTATGCTGAAATCAACACGGCGAATACTTTCACAATCTTCCAAATCAGTGAGAAACATTCGCTCCGTAGAGTAAATCATTCATATGTATAACAAAAATAGTAACAGCAATGCTATAAGAGCAAAAACTGTCGTATTACAGCTCCTCTCGTCTGTGCATTGCAGGTCGTGTGTCGAAATGTCAAAATCTAAGGGCACCAATCGATTAAGGAGGGTTTTATTACCTTATGTCTCGGCCAGCACTTTAGCACCAACAGAAAAATAAGAAATTTCACTTTCCAATTTGAAAGGTGTCGAAATGTCAAGATCTGAGAGCGCCAATCGGTTTAGGAGGTAGATTTTGCACTCCAAGTCCAATGGAAATAAAAAAAATCGCACTTGACAGTGATGGTGGTGAAATGTCAAAAATCCGAAAAATCACACCTTTTGCTTTGACAGTTGATAGTTGGGGGCGAGATAGCAAACCATACAAATTTTTCAAATATTTTCTTACGAGAAGGTGTCTTTAGCATAGATATTAAGAAGTACGTGAATAAGCTTTTATATTTATAATAATTAACACTTGCACAATATTTCTATCCTTTGAAAATTGAGAACATGAATGATGTTGAAAATTTATTGATGTCGGGAATAAGTTTTCCTGGGGATTCGGGCGGTCAATTCATCGAATTTATTTCAGAGATATTCACGACAGCAGAAATATTTTCAAGGAAAACTATTTTCCACGGTAAATTTTTTTTTTTCAAGATTTGTTAACACACTATCCTTTATCAAAAGGGACCCGGGCAACGCCGGGTGTTTCCGCTAGTAATATATAAAAGTCTTTTTTTGTTTTCTTGTCAGTTTGTGTGTATGGGTGTCCAAACTAACAACAAAACAATGAAAATACTAACTTTTTTTATGGCATCAACAATTTCTATCCCCCTGCTATCCGATAGATAGCTTCTAAAAAAAAAAAATAAATTAAAATTTTTTTAGAAATCTTTAACAATAATACAAAAATGTTGCCCATATGAAATTTCTTTTTTTGGTTTTTTATTAATATCTTTTTTATTAACAGTCGTAGAGGTTTGCAATGTACTAATAAATTATAGCTAGAGGTCCAAGGAACTTGTATTCTATTCCTATTGTACCGTTGACCTGAGAAATTCACAATATAATATTGTTCACACATATTACTTAATAACATGTGGGTATGTGCATGGATTGATTTAATTTTTTCTTATATTTAATCTCAATAGAATAGCCATTAATTTGGTACCTCACTTTTACATCTACCTCCTATATTAGCGTCACAATTGATTTTTTAAATTCATAAAGAATAAAATCCATAGAAATGCTCCGCTTTGTTCATTGTCAACAATCGTCTACCAGTGGAGAGCACCGTTATCTCAATTGAATTTCTTTTAATATAAAAAATCATAACTTCATTTCTACTCAGACGATTATTATAGTTTTGATCTCAGAATAAAGCTATGAGATGTGGCTAAATTTGTGTGAGGGTGAAAAATTTCGTACTAAAAGGGTGTGTAAATGACCCGTCAAATTTATATTACATATATTAAATTCAAAACTTGATGAATTTTTTTAATTTCGAAAAGCTAATGATGCACGTGTAACCTTCTTCTATAAATATGTCAATAATTTTGTATTTCTAAATATAACGCGAAAAAAGTAGGGATAGTTTAATAAATAAATCACAAAAAAAGCTACATTAAGACAACTTTAGAGGTTTCAAAATTGAGCAAACCTTAATAGTTCATAATAAATGATACAAGAAATTTAGATAGAAATTTAAAGCTTAAATTTGTATGTAAAAATTATTGCAAAATATTAAAAAAATGTGTACCAAAAATTAGTTTTAATGAAAAATCAACTTATTTTTTCGTACTTTAAATTCAAAAGTTAATCAAAAATTTATATATTTTAAAAAACAAAGGATGCACATTTATGGGTGTTACTTTCTTCTACAAATATGTGATAACTTTGTATTTGTAAATCTAACGGGAAAAAAGTAGGGGCAATTTAATAAAATAAATCACAAAAAACCTCCATTTAGCCAAATTAAGAGTTTTGAAACTTGAGTAATACTTAACAGTTCATAGCAAATGATACATGAGTTTGAGGTAAAAATTTATAATATAAATTTCTGTGTTAAATTTTTTGCAAAATCTTAAAAAAAATCATACTAAAAATGTGATTTAGTGAAAAATCAATTCGATTTTTGGTACTTTAAATGCAAAAGTTAATACAAAATTGATAAATTTTGAAAAAACAGAACTAACACACCAATTGCTGTAATCATCTTCTAAAATATTTCTAATAAATGTTTAGTGATTATTTCAACAAAAACCACTCTAAAATTAGTTTTATTGATTTATTTACCAAAAAATCATGCTTTTTCAACGAATTTTATTTTTATAATTTCACCACGCCCATAAAATATTTTCAAGTTTAAAAATTATAAAACCTGAAAATCTGATACAAAATATGATATATAAAACATAACTGCGCATTGCTCACAAGCTTCACAAAATAATTTCAAATATTAAAATTTTACATTAGAAATATTTTTTACAGATAAAATCCAGAATAAAATTTAAAATTGTCAATTTGGCTGCATAAAATTGGCTATAAATCAAAAAGTACTTATCTGAACTTCAAAATTTAGATGTCGATGGAAAGGCCATTGTCTCACTATTTGAATACATGCAAAACATTAATAGACGTCATACAATTTTAAAGACTATTACGCTTAAACAGATAAAATAGCATTATTTTGACTAAATAGTGAATATTGGTACTTTGTATTTAACCGATTATCAAAATTTAAATTTTGTAATAATCTATACGAATCAACAATTATTTTGGTATATAAAACATATTTCTACAATCACCAAAAGCAAATTTAGCAAAATCCAGTCTGTCACCAAGCCTGCCTAATACCCTTTTGGTTAGAGTGGCAACATCTAAAAGTTCCCTTTTCAAGCTTACCATAATTTCATCAATACTTCCGTCTGCTTTTATTAAAAGAGTTCATACGTTTAAGTATTCAAATTGTTATTTACTTGACCTTCAATTTTCTTTTCGAGCTTTTTCGGCAAAGTCATTTAAGAATTATTGTGAGGTAGATTAATTTTCTTTAAGCTAAATTTAATTTTGTAAATTAATGTTTTTTAATTTTAGATTGTTATAAAAGCTTGTATACATATATATCGAGTTGATCAAGAGTTTGAATTTTTGTTGCTCATCGTTAATTTACCAATTGTAAGTTGAAAAAGTATATATAATAAAGTTTAGATCTATACAAATTATGTATATCTTTTCAGTAAATAAAATCGAATGAATTGTTCTCAAGAGAATTAGCTGTTTTTCTAAATTTTCTCGAATTCGATATTTGTTATTTGGAGATTTTTTCTGCGGTGCAGCAACAATATTTTATTTAAATTGAATGCAGAATCTGCACAAAGATGAATCGGACAGGACACAGTTGTTCGTCAAGGGATTGTCGTATGCCAGATACTGAAGAGATGGTGTCGTGTGAAAGGTGTAAGCGATGGTGGCATTATAATTGTGCAAAGTTTAACCAGGACTTATACACGACCGCCGATCCATGGTTTTGTGAAAAAGATGACTGTGCGTTTAAAGAAGATGATCCTAGAGATGCAGTTTCCAGTGAGGGTGATCAAGCTCAAGGTTCGAATAAGGAACTTCTCGAGCAAACTAGAGATTTAGAGGTAGATGCTACTGTTGATTTGTTGTTAGAGGCTGCTGCTGTGGCTCAGGCGGCTGCTGCTCAAAAGGATGTAGAACTGCTTTCTTTGCGGAACGAGTTGGAAGAGACGAAGCAGAAACTAGCTATAGTTTCAGTTGCCGGATTCTCTTAAGGCTCTGCACGCTTCGAAACCACCTGCTGCCAAGCCATTTTCGGATGATAGGTTAGAATTAATTAGAAAAATTCAAGCAAATCATCAGTCGCTGTTTCCGCTCAACTTCAATCTACTCAAATTCGTGCTAGTGTTCCTCATCGTGAAAGCTTTCAAGAGACTTCAATAAATCAGTCTGACATGGCTAGTCTGCTTACCATTTTAAATAGAAGTAACGTGCAGGAGTTGCCGTCCTTTTCAGGAACCAACAAGAGGGAATGGCCGTATTTTGAGGAGGTTTTCAAATTAACGACTGTCGAAGGCAAGTACAATGGGAAGGAAAATGTTGCTCGTCTTCGTAAAGCTCTTAAAGGAAAAGCCAGTGACCGCCTTAAATATTCTACGGACGACGAAGCTATTATGAATTCGCTGCGAACCAAATTTGTACGTGCGGATGTATTAGTGCACGGGTTGACGGCAGATCTCCTCAAGCTTCCAGCCTTGAAATCGAAATGCGATCCGAATCTACATGAGTGGGCTGTTAAGGTGAATGGTTTTGTAGCTGATTTAAAGTCCATGAATAGAAGAGATGATCTTTCTAATGGTTATGTATTGACTGATTTGTCTTGCAAACTGGGTGTTGGCTTTACCAGGATTGGCGAAAGAGGCAAATGTTGAATCCTCGGACTTCCATAGAGGATCTAGCGAATTTTCTTACACAGAAAGTAACTGATTTACCACCCCATTTAGTGAAGCCGATGGATTCCTTTCTTCCCAAAAAGGCACATTTGGCTCAGAAAAGTAACAATAGAATTTTGACTCATCAGTCATTACCTTCAACAGGGTTAAATGTTTCTTGTGCTAAATGTGGAGGCAAACAACATGTTCTCAGTGAGTGTGATGAGTTCAAGTCATTGTCGCCCGATTCAAGATTATCTTTCGCTCGAGAACAAAAAATATGTTTTCGATGTTTGGACACAGCTCAACATGATTGGAGGTCATGCTCTAAGAAGAAGTTCTGTGGTATATCTGGATGCGTGGGACGCCATCACCCCCTGTTACATCAGCCACCTCTACATCAGAAGAAAGAGTTGGATGTTTCAGCTGTTCCGTATGTTCCTAACTCGAACTTTAATTCCTCCCATTTGGGTTCCAAGATGCCCGTGATGTTTAAGGTAGTGCCTATACGAATATATGGGGCAAATAAGAGGTTTGTTGACACCTTTGCATTTTTGCACGATGGGTCATCTTTAACTATGATGGAAAAGGATTTATACGATGAACTTGGACTTGAAGGTTTTCCAGAAAACCTTACTCTTCAGTGGACGAAGGGTGTTTCCAGAAGTGAAGAGTCTATTAAAACTGATTTGGCCGTTTCCAGTGTTCAAAATAAAAAGCGACATTTTTTGAAGAATGTCTATACGGTGAAAGACTTAGAGCTTCCGATTCAGTCAATTAATACTTCGGAATTAAAGGAACTGTATCCACATCTACGTGGTCTTCCACTTACAGATCTAGTTGATGCCCAGCCTAAGATACTTGTTGGTTTAGATCAGGCAAAGTTCCTTTTGGGACATGGCCAGAGGCATGGCAAGGATGAAGAGCCACATGCTTTGAAAACGCTCCTAGGTTGGATCGTGTATAGGAAGTCAGCTCCTACGGTCGCGGCAACTTGTGTTCATCAAGTTTCCAAACCAACAATGCAATTTTTATTCCACGATGCCATCAAATATGAAGATGAACTCTATGAGTTAGTATCGCGCCACTTCACAACTGAAGAATTTGGAGTTATGCCGCCTAAAGGTGCTCTGGTCAGTAAAGAAGTTGTCCGAGCCCTGCATATCATGGAGAGTACTATAAAGTATATGAATAACCGTTATGAGATTGGATTGTTGTGGGATTTTGATGATGTTAAGTTGCCTGATAGTTACCCGATGGCTATAAGTCGCCTCATTTCGCTGGAGAAGGCGTTAAAGAAAAGACCACACCTTTTAGAGTGAAAGAACAACCATATGCAGAATCTTTTAGCAAAAGGTTACGCGAGGATAGCTTCCGCGAAGGAACTTAAAGAAGGCTGGCCACGGGTGTGGTACGCGCAAACTTTCGTTATTGAAAATCAGAAGAAGATACCACCTAAGCCCAGAGATGTAGCCGACGTTGCAGCAAAGGTTCGTGAGGTATCTCTAAACACGCACCTTCTGAAGGGTCCTGACAATCTAGTTTCTCTTCACGCCGGCATTTTCAAGCTCCGACAAAGTAGGATTGCAGTGAATGCTGACGTAAAAGAAATGTTCCACCAAATAAGAATCAGATCGGAAGATCAACAATGTCAGCGCGTTCTTTGGAGGGATGGAGATACCACCTGCCAGCCAACCGTTTATATCATGGAGGTTATGATGTTCGGCCCAAGGTGCTCTCCCACATGTGCCCAATTTGTAAAGAACTTTCATGCGAATAAGTTTAAAGATGAGTTCCCGGACGCTGTGGATGGTTTAGTCAACCGGACCTATGTTGATGATTATTTCAACAGCCCTGACTCCATAGAACAGGCTTTATCAGTTACCAACGAAGCTATTCAAATTTGCAAATCCATGAGTTTTGACCTAGTTGGGGTCCAATCAAATAGTGTGGATTTTCTGAAGCAAGTTCCAGAGAGCAATGTTAACCCTAAGTTGATCAGCGTAGGCCCAAGTGATTCGGAAAGCCTTATAACAAAGATTTTGGGTTTGTATTGGCATCCGGGTTCCGATCTTCTCACCTATAGGATTTCAGATGACGATTTGTTAAAGAGAACCATGGAGAGTGCGATTTCCAAACGTGAAATACTTAGAACTATCATGCGAATTTTGGATCCCTTAGGCCTTATCTCACTGTATATCATCCGAGGGCGGATAATTCTGCAAGAAGTTTGGAGAGAAGGTTCTGACTGGGATGAACCTGTGTCGAAGCACCTGAAAGATCAATGGGTGGAATTCATCAGTGAACTGAAGGGTATCGAATTTTTGAAGATCCCACGCTTATATGTTTCATGGTCTCCCAATGATTCGAAGACCAGCCTTATTGTCTTCGTGGATGCCTCAGAAAAGGCCTTCGCTTCAGTCGCGTATTTTCGCTTCCGCAAAGTTGACGCCATTGAAGTGGCTCTAGTCATGGCAAAAGCAAAGGTTGCTCCTGTGAAGAAACTTTCGGTGCCTCGCTTGGAATTACAAGCTGCCGTTCTGGGCGTGCGTTTAGCGTTAACCATCAAAGCTTCTCATTCAATTCCAATCCACGATGTCATCTTTCTTTCTGATTCCAAAACCGTCCTTTCCTGGATCAACTCTACGGCTTACAAATTTCCTTCGTTTGTTGCAGTAAGAGTTGGAGAGATCTTAGATTCTACCACACCCCACCAATGGTTTCACGTAAGATCTGCAGACAACGTGGCCGATGATGGAACAAAATGGAGTGATCCTGGTATGGGCAGTTACGATTCAAGATGGTTTAAGGGGCCCGGGTTTCTAAAAGATCCTTTCGAGCTATGGCCTATCAAGACAAGCCAATCGAGTGAGATAGAAGCTGGCTATGCTGAAGTAGATTCAAGCTGTATTGTCCACACCAAACACCCAAAGTTATCTTTCCTCGTATTCGATGAGTTGAAACCAAGGTTTCAAGCGAATTGGGGCTCGGCGGTAAGAGTAATTGCCTTTTTGCTTCGCGCTAAGGATTTTTACTCCAAGATCGCAATACGAAAGGAACCATTTGTCACTCCGTCCGAATACCATCATGCCGAGGACTGGCTGTTCCGGAAAATTCAGCAGGATGCCTTTTTATCCGAATTAAATTCTCTAAGGAAGAACAAGAAGGTGGAAAGTTCTAGCTCACTTTCCAGTTTATCGCCGTTCCTGGACGCTGAAGGTACTATTCGTATGAGCTCTAGAGCGCAAAAGGCGCTTATTTCATACGCTTCTCGAAATCCAGCAATTTTGCCGAAAAACCATGCTCTGGTTGACACTTATGTGCAATATCATCACGATCGCAACTTCCATTCAGGTACAGCTGCAATTATTTCAGACATCCGTGAACGTTCCTGGATAATAAGCATTAGAGTGACAGTTCTAAGAGTCAAATCCCGGTGCAATATGTGCAAACTTATCAGAGCTTCGTCACAAATGCCACTGATGGGCCAACTTCCCATAGCTCGTGTATCTTTTGATTCCAAGCCTTTCACTCACGTTGGTGTGGATTGCTTTGGTCCGCTTCTTGTCAAGTTTGGAAGGGGAACTGTAAAGAGGTATGGAATGATTTTCACTTGCCTCACGTTTAGGGCCGTTCAGATTGAACTTCTGAATGATCTTTCATTGGACCAATGTACTATGGCACTCCGCCGGTTTGTTATCAATAGAGTCGTTACTAAGTTTTTATATAGTGACAATGGCCTAAATTTTATTGGTACAAAAAATCTTTTGGAGAAGGATATTAAGGAGATGGAAGCAGCTCCATGTGAATACTCTGCAAAGTATGAAGGTATCTTGTGGCGATTCATTCCTGCGTATTCACCATGGATGGGTGGAGCGTGGGAGAGACTTATTCAGTCAATAAAACGAACAGTGGAATTTATTCTGAAGGGAGTTGTTCCCAGAGAAGATGTGCTTCGAAATGCTCTCTGTGAAGCTCAGGGACAGATAAACCGTCGTCCACTTACACATATCCCTGTCGACCCTGAAGACCCGAAGCCTTTAACTCCAAACTCCATGCTGTTCGGTGATGAGGATAGAAATGTCACGGCCCCTGGAATTTTCTACGACAGTGATGTTAACAGTAAGCTGTATAGTCGGAGATCGCAGCACTTAATGACAGAATTTGTAAAACGGTGGTATTTAGAATATTTGCCTGAAATAACAAGGAGAACGAAATGGCATAAAGATATACAACCAGTAGTAGAAGGTAGTATTGTCATCTTAGTAGAACCAAATGATATTCGCTTTTCTTGGAAAATGGGAGAAGTAATCAAAGTGTATCCAGGATCGGATGGAGTGATTCGAACGTGTGATGTAAGATTGGCTAGTGGAAACGTGAGGCTCAGGAGATCTTGCTGTGCTTGATATTCAGTCTTCACCCCAGAGCTCAGACGGCCCCCGGAATGTCACCAAGCCTGCCTAATACCCTTTTGGTTAGAGTGGCAACATCTAAAAGTTCCCTTTTCAAGCTTACCATAATTTCATCAATACTTCCGTCTCCTTTTATTAAAAGAGTTCCTACGTTTAAGTATTCAAATTGTCATTTACTTGACCTTCAATTTTCTTTTCGCGCTTTTTCGACAAAGTCATTTAAGAACTATTGTGAGGTAGATTAATTTTCTTTAAGCTAAATTTAATTTTGTAAATTAATGTTTTTTAATTTTAGATTGTTATAAAAGCTTGTATACATATATATCGAGTTGATCAAGAGTTTGAATTTTTGTTGCTCATCGTTAATTTACCAATTGTAAGTTGAAAAAGTATATATAATAAAGTTTAGATCTATACAAATTATGTATATCTTTTCAGTAAATAAAATCGAATGAATTGTTCTCAAGAGAATAAGCTGTTTTTCTAAATTTTCTCGAATTCGATATTTTTTGTTTGGAGATTTTTTCTGAGGTGCAGCAACAAGTTTATGGTCGATAAATTTTTTCTAAAATATACATAAAATACCTGTAAATAGCCATTACATGAGTAATACTTTTTTGATATTTATAAATGAGGTATCATATGAAAGTTTATAAAACATACAAAATTATAAAAATACAAAATAATTCACTTTCAGAACAAAATAAATTGTTAAAAGAGAAAGAATTTGCCATAATGCGAAAAATTCATACCTTTTGAGTGTATTTACTTAGAAAATTGTAAAAAGTTAATGAAAACTAATGACACGTAATTATCGGTGTTACATTCTTCTAAAAATATGTCACTAATTTTAAATTTGTAAATCTTAAGGGAAAAAAAGTAGGGGCAATTTAATGAGATAAATAACAATAAAGCTCCATTTAGCCAAATTAAGAGGCTTAAAACTTTAGTAATGCCTGATAGTTCATAACAAATGATACTAACAAATGATATAGACTATGGTTGAAATTTAGAATCTAAATTTTTGTGTTAAAATTTTTGCAAAATCTTAAAAAAAATTATATTAAAAATGTGATTTAGTGAAAAATTAATTCTATTGTTGGTACTTTTACAGCAAAAGTTAATACAAAATTGATAAATTTTGAAAAACAAAACAGAACACACCAATTGCTCTAATCCTCTTCTAAAATATTGCTAATAAATATTAAGTGATCATTTCAACAAAAGCCACTCCAGAATTAGCTTTATTGATTTATTTACCAAACAAAATGCAAAATGGATCATGGATACAAAACATAACTGTGCGTTGCTCACAAGCTTTACAAAATAATTTCAAATATTAAAATTTTACATTAGAAAAAAATTCAAAATTGTCAATTTATCTGCATAAAATGGGATATAAATCGGAAAGTACTTATTCGAATTGCTAAATTTAGATGTCTTTGGAAAGGTCGTTGTCTCACTATTTAAATACATTCAAAATATTAATAGAAGACCATACAATTTTAAAGACTGATTCGATTAAACAGATGGCAGGATTATGAACATGTCCAAAAAAACAAAATGGGTTCCGAAAAACCTATGTCCACATGCAGCGACCGACATGGCAAAAAATATAACTTTTTGAACAAGACATGAGCATTGTACAAAGCTTAGCTATGAGATTTGACGTTTCAAGTGCGTATCAGTTTTTTGCCTGGTTTTTGTTGAATGTGTAAGTCAATGTAAGAATGTTGGAAAAATATAATAAGTAGTGATGAAAGGCTAATGAATGGCATGATATAATTCTCAAGTAAGTAAAAATGCGCTGGTTGTTGATTGGATTGTGGTGGAAGGTAAAACCTTAACCAATCATGTTTGATTTACATGGTCGGTGAAAATTTAGTTATGCTGAAATCAACACGGCGAATACTTTCACAATCTTCCAAATCAGTGAGAAACATTCGCTCCGTAGAGTAAATCATTTATATGTATAACAAAAATGGTAACAGTAATGCTATAAGAGCAAAAACTGCCGTATTACAGCTCCTCTCGTCTGTGCATTGCAGGTCGTGTGTCGAAATGTCAAAATCTAAGGGCACCAATCGATTAAGGAGGGTTTTATTACCTTATGTCTCGCCCAGCACTTTAGCACCAACAGAAAAATAAGAAATTTCACTTTCCAATTTGAAAGGCGTCGAAATGTCAAGATCTGAGAGCGCCAATCGATTTAGGAGGTGGATTTTGCACTCCAAGTCCAATGGAAATCAAAAAAATCGCACTTGACAGTGATGATGGTGAAATGTCAAAAATCCGAAAAATCACACCTTTAGCTTTGACAGTTGATAGTTGGGGGCGAGATAGCAAACCATACACATTTTTCAAATATTTTCTTACAAGAAGGTGTCTTTAGCATAGATATTAAGAAGTACGTGAATAAG
Organism: Melangyna quadrimaculata; assembly: GCA_949320155.1. Taxonomy (NCBI): domain Eukaryota; kingdom Metazoa; phylum Arthropoda; class Insecta; order Diptera; family Syrphidae; genus Melangyna; species Melangyna quadrimaculata. Next base: position 456,834 of record OX439487.1, read on the forward strand.
CTTTTATATTTATAATAATTAACACTTGCACAATATTTCTATCCTTTGAAAATTGAGAACATGAATGATGTTGAAAATTTATTGATGTCGGGAATAAGTTTTCCTGGGGATTCGGGCGGTCAATTCATCGAATTTATTTCAGAGATATTCACGACAGCAGAAATATTTTCAAGGAAAACTATTTTCCACGGTAAATTTTTTTTTTTTAAAATTTGTTAACACACTATCCTTTATCAAAAGGGACCCGGGCAACGCCGGGTGTTTCCGCTAGTAATATATAAAAGTCTTTTTTTGTTTTCTTGTCAGTTTGTGTGTATGGGTGTCCAAACTAACAACAAAACAATGAAAATACTAACTTTTTTTATGGCATCAACAATTTCTATCCCCCTGCTATCCGATAGATAGCTTCTAAAAAAAAATAAATAACAATTTTTTTAGAAATCTTTAACAATAATACAAAAATGTTGCCCATATGAAATTTGTTTTTTTGGTTTTTTATTAATATCTTTTTAATTAACAGTCGTAGAGGTTTGCAATGTACTAATAAATTATAGCTAGAGGTCCTAGGAACTTGAATTCTATTCCTATTGTACCGTTGAGCTGAGAAATTCACAATATAATATTGTTCACACATATTACTTAATAACATGTGGGTGTGTGCAGGGATTGATTTAATTGTTTCTTATATTTAATCTCAATAGTATAGCCATTAATTTGATACCTTACTTGTTAATCTACCTCCTATTTTAGCGTCACAATTGATTTTTTAAAATTCATAAAAAATCGAATAAAATCCATAGAAATGCTCCGCTTTGTTCATTGTCAACAATCGTCTACCAGTGGAGAGCACCGTTATCTCAATTGAATTTTTAATTGGAGTTCTTTTAATATACAATATCATAACTTCATTTCTACTCAGGCGATTATTAGAGTTTTGATCTCAGAATTTAGCTATGAGATATGGCTAAATTTGTGTATACAAATTATTGAGGGGGGTGAACAATTTCATACTAAAACGGTGTGTAAATGACCCGTCAAATTAATATTACATATATTAAATTCAAAACTTGATGAATTTTTTTTTTTATTTCAAAAAGCTAATGATATACGTTTATAGGTGTAACCTTCTTCTATAAATATGTCAATAATTTTGTATTTCTAAATCTAACGGGAAAAAAGTACGGGTAATTTAATAAATAAATCACAAAAAAAGCTACATTTAGACAACTTTAGAGATTTCAAAATTGAGCAAACCTTAATAGTTATAATAAATTATACATGAAATTTTAATAGAAATTTAAAACTTAAATTTGTGTGTAAAAATTATTGCAAAATATTAAACAAATGTGTACTAAAAATGCGTTTTAATGAAAAATCAACTTATTTTTTCGTAATTTAAATTCAAAAGTTAATCAAAAATTTATATATTTGAAAAAAACAAAGGATGCACATTTATAGGTGTAGCTTTCTTTTACAAATATGTGATAATTTTGTATTTGTAAATCTAACGGGAAAAAAGTAGGGGCAATTTAATAAAATAAATCACAAAAAACCTCCATTTAGCCAAATTAAGAGGTTTCAAACTTGAGTAATACTTAACAGTTCATAGCAAATGATACATGAGTTTGAGGTAAAAATTTATAGTATAAATTTCTGTGTTAAATTTTTTGCAAATTCTTAAAAAAATTCATACTAAAAATGTGATTTAGTGAAAAATCAATTCGATTTTTGGTACTTTAAATGCAAAAGTTAATAAAAATTTGATAAATTTTGAAAAACAAAATGAACACACCAATTGCTCTAATCCTCTTCTAAAATATTGCTAATAAATATTAAGTGATCATTTCAACAAAAGCCACTCCAGAATTAGCTTTATTGATTTATTTACCAAAAAAAAATGCAAAATGGATCATGGATACAAAACATAACTGTGCGTTGCTCACAAGCTTCAAAAAAAAATTTCAAATATTAAAATTTTACATCAGAAATATTTTTTACAGATTTTAAATACATACAAAATATTAATAGATAACCATACAATTTTAAAGGCTGATTCGATTAAACAGATGGCAGGATTATGAACATGTCCAAAAAAAATCCAATGGAGTCCGAAAAACCTATGTCCACATGCAGCGACCGACATGGCGAAAAATATAACTTTTTGAACAAGACATGAGCGTTGTACAAAGCTTAGCTATGAGATTTGACGTTTCAAATGCGTATCAGTTTTTTGCCTGGTTTTTGTTGAATGTGTAAGTCAATGTAAGAATGTTGGAAAATATAATAAGTAGTGATGAAAGGCTAATGAATGGCATTATATAATTCTCAAGTAAGTAAAAATGCGCTGGTTGTTGATTGGATTGTGGTGGAAGGTAAAACCTTAACCAATCATGTTTGATTTACATGGTCGGTGAAAATTTAGTTATGCTGAAATCAACACGGCGAATACTTTCACAATCTTCCAAATCAGTGAGAAACATTCGCTCCGTAGAGTAAATCATTCATATGTATAACAAAAATAGTAACAGCAATGCTATAAGAGCAAAAACTGTCGTATTACAGCTCCTCTCGTCTGTGCATTGCAGGTCGTGTGTCGAAATGTCAAAATCTAAGGGCACCAATCGATTAAGGAGGGTTTTATTACCTTATGTCTCGGCCAGCACTTTAGCACCAACAGAAAAATAAGAAATTTCACTTTCCAATTTGAAAGGTGTCGAAATGTCAAGATCTGAGAGCGCCAATCGGTTTAGGAGGTAGATTTTGCACTCCAAGTCCAATGGAAATAAAAAAAATCGCACTTGACAGTGATGGTGGTGAAATGTCAAAAATCCGAAAAATCACACCTTTTGCTTTGACAGTTGATAGTTGGGGGCGAGATAGCAAACCATACAAATTTTTCAAATATTTTCTTACGAGAAGGTGTCTTTAGCATAGATATTAAGAAGTACGTGAATAAGCTTTTATATTTATAATAATTAACACTTGCACAATATTTCTATCCTTTGAAAGTTGAGAACATGAATGATGTTGAAAATTTATTGATGTCGGGAATAAGTTTTTTTAAAGTCAATTCATCGAATTTATTTCAGAGATATTCACGACAGCAGAAATATTTTCAAGGAAAACTATTTTCCACGGTAAATTTTTTTATTTCAAGATTTGTTAACACACTATCCTTTATCAAAAGGGACCCGGGCAACGCCGGGTGTTTCCGCTAGTAATATATAAAAGTCTTTTTTTGTTTTCTTGTCAGTTTGTGTGTATGGGTGTCCAAACTAACAACAAAACAATGAAAATACTAACTTTTTTTATGGCATCAACAATTTCTATCCCCCTGCTATCCGATAGATAGCTTCTAAAAAAAAAAAAAATTCAAATTTTTTTAGAAATCTTTAACAATAATACAAAAATGTTGCCCATATGAAATCTCTTTTTTTGGTTTTTTATTAACAGTCGTAGAGGTTTGCAATGTACTAATAAATTATAGCTAGAGGTCCTAGGAACTTGTATTCTATTCCTATTGTACCGTTGAGCTGAGAAATTCACAATATAATATTGTTCACACACATTACTTAATAACATGTGGGTATGTGCATGGATTGATTTAGTTTTTTCTTATATTTAATCTCAATAGAATAGCCATTAATTTGGTACCTCACTTTTACATCTACCTCCTATATTAGCGTCACAATTGATTTTTTAAATTCATAAAGAATAAAATCCATAGAAATGCTCCGCTTTGTTCATTGTCAACAATCGTCTACCAGTGGAGAGCACCGTTATCTCAATTGAATTTCTTTTAATATAAAAAATCATAACTTCATTTCTACTCAGACGATTATTAAAGTTTTGATCTCAGATTAAAGCTATGAGATGTGGCTAAATTTGTGTGAGGGTGAAAAATTTCGTACTAAAAGGGTGTGTAAATGACCCGTCAAATTTATATTACATATATTAAATTCAAAACTTGATGAATTTTTTTAATTTCGAAAAGCTAATGATGCACGTGTAACCTTCTTCTATAAATATGTGAATAATTTTGTATTTCTAAATCTAACGCGAAAAAAGTAGGGATAGTTTAATAAATAAATCACAAAAAAAGCTACATTAAGACAACTTTAGAGGTTTCAAAATTGAGCAAACCTTAATGGTTCATAATAAATGATACATGAAATTTAGATAGAAATGAAAGCTTAAATTTGTGTGTAAAAATTATTGCAAAATATTAAAAAAATGTGTACCAAAAATTAGTTTTAATGAAAAATCAACTTACTTTTTCATACTTTGAATTCAAAAGTTAATCAAAAATTTATATATTTTAAAAAAACACAGGATGCACATTTATGGGTGTTACTTTCTTCTACAAATATGTGATAACTTTGTATTTGTAAATCTAACGGGAAAAAAGAAGGGGCAATTTAATAAAATAAATCACAAAAAACCTCCATTTAGCCAAATTAAGAGGTTTCAAACTTGAGTAATACTTAACAGTTCATAGCAAATGATACATGAGTTTGAGGTAAAAATTTATAATATAAATTACTGTGTTAAATTTTTTGCAAAATCTTAAAAAAATTCATACTAAAAATGTGATTTAGTGAAAAATCAATTCGATTTTTGGTACTTTAAATGCAAAAGTTAATAAAAAATTGATAAATTTTGAAAAACAGAACTAACACACCAATTGCTGTAATCATCTTCTAAAATATTGCTAATAAATGTTTTGTGATTATTTCAACAAAAACCACTCTAAAATTAGTTTTATTAATTTATTTACCAAAAAATCATGCTTTTTCAACGAATTTTAATTTTATAATTTCACCACGCCCATAAAATATTTTCAAGTTTAAAAATTATAAAACCTGAAAATCTGATACAAAATATGATATATAAAACATAACTGCGCATTGCTCACAAGCTTCACAAAATAATTTCAAATATTAAAATTTTACATTAGAAATATTTTTTACAGATAAAATCCAGAATAAAATTTAAAGTTTTCAATTTGGCTGCATAAAATTGGCTATAAATCAAAAAGTACTTATCTGAATTTCAAAATTTAGATGTCGATGGAAAGGTCATTGTCTCACTATTTCTACAATCACCAAAAGCAAATTTAGCAAAATCCAGTCTGTCACCAAGCCTGCCTAATACCCTTTTGGTTAGAGTGGCAACATCTAAAAGTTCCCTTTTCAAGCTTACCATAATTTCATCAATACTTCCGTCTCCTTTTATTAAAAGAGTTCATACGTTTAAGTATTCATATTGTCATTTACTTGACCTTCAATTTTCTTTTCGAGCTTTTTCGGCAAAGTCATTTAAGAATTATTGTGAGGTAGATTAATATTCTTTAAGCTAAATTTAATTTTGTAAATTAATGTTTTTTAATTTTAGATTGTTATAAAAGCTTGTATACATATATATCGAGTTGATCAAGAGTTTGAATTTTTGTTGCTCATCGTGAATTTACCAATTGTAAGTTGAAAAAGTATATATAATAAAGTTTAGATCTATACAAATTATGTATATCTTTTCATTAAATAAAATCGAATGAATTGTTCTCAAGAGAATTAGCTGTTTTTCTAAATTTTCTCGAATTCGATATTTGTTATTTGGAGATTTTTTCTGCGGTGCAGCAACAATATTTTATTTAAATTGAACGCAGAATCTGCACAAAGATGAATCGGACAGGACACAGTTGTTCGTCAAGGGATTGTCGTATGCCAGATACGGAAGAGATGGTGTCGTGTGAAAGGTGTAAGCGATGGTGGCATTATAATTGTGCAAAGTTTAACCAGGACTTATACACGACCGCCGATCCATGGTTTTGTGAAAAAGATGACTGTGCGTTTAAAGCAGATGATCCTAGAGATGCAGTTTCCAGTGAGGGTGATCAAACTCAAGGTTCGAATAAGGAACTTCTCGAGCAAACCAGAGATTTAGAGGTAGATGCTACTGTTGATTTGTTGTTAGAGGCTGCTGCTGTGGCTCAGGCGGCTGCTGCTCAAAAGGATGTAGAACTGCTTTCTTTGCGGAACGAGTTGGAAGAGACGAAGCAGAAACTAGCTATAGTTTCAGTTGCCGGATTCTCTTAAGGCTCTGCACGCTTCGAAACCACCTGCTGCCAAGCCATTTTCGGATGATAGGTTAGAATTAATTAGAAAAATTCAAGCAAATCATCAGTCGCTGTTTCCGCTCAACTTCAATCTACTCAAATTCGTGCTAGTGTTCCTCATCGTGAAAGCTTTCAAGAGACTTCAATAAATCAGTCTGACATGGCTAGTCTGCTTACCATTTTAAATAGAAGTAACGTGCAGGAGTTGCCGTCCTTTTCAGGAACCAACAAGAGGGAATGGCCGTATTTTGAGGAGGTTTTCAAATTAACGACTGTCGAAGGCAAGTACAATGGGAAGGAAAATGTTGCTCGTCTTCGTAAAGCTCTTAAAGGAGAAGCCAGTGACCGCCTTAAATATTCTACGGACGACGAAGCTATTATGAATTCGCTGCGAACCATATTTGGACGTGCGGATGTATTAGTGCACGGGTTGACGGCAGATCTCCTCAAGCTTCCAGCCTTGAAATCGAAATGCGATCCGAATCTACATGAGTGGGCTGTTAAGGTGAATGGTTTTGTAGCTGATTTAAAGTCCATGAATAGAAGAGATGATCTTTCTAATGGTTATGTATTGACTGATTTGTCTTGCAAACTGGGTGTTGGCTTTACCAGGATTGGCGAAAGAGGCAAATGTTGAATCCTCGGACTTCCATAGAGGATCTAGCGCATTTTCTTACACAGAAAGTAACTGATTTACCACCCCATTTAGTGAAGCCGATGGATTCCTTTCTTCCCAAAAAAGGCACATTTGGCTCGGAAAAGTAACAATCGAATTTTGACTCATCAGTCATTACCTTCAACAGGGTTAAATGTTTCTTGTGCTAAATGTGGAGGCAAACAACATGTTCTCAGTGAGTGTGATGAGTTCAAGTCATTGTCGCCCGATTCAAGATTATCTTTCGCTCGAGAACAAAAGGTATGTTTTCGATGTTTGGACACAGCTCAACATGATTGGAGGTCATGCTCTAAGAAGAAGTTCTGTGGTATATCTGGATGCGTGGGACGCCATCACCCCCTGTTACATCAGCCACCTCTACATCAGAAGAAAGAGTTGGATGTTTCAGCTGTTCCGTATGTTCCTAACTCGAACTTTAATTCCTCCCATTTGGGTTCCAAGATGCCCGTGATGTTTAAGGTAGTGCCTATACGAATATATGGGGCAAATAAGAGGTTTGTTGACACCTTTGCATTTTTGGACGATGGGTCATCTTTAACTATGATGGAAAAGGATTTATACGATGAACTTGGACTTGAAGGTTTTCCAGAAAACCTTACTCTTCAGTGGACGAAGGGTGTTTCCAGAAGTGAAGAGTCTATTAAAACTGATTTGGCCGTTTCCAGTGTTCAAAATAAAAAGCGACATTTTTTAAAGAATGTCTATACGGTGAAAGACTTAGAGCTTCCGATTCAGTCAATTAATACTTCGGAATTAAAGGAACTGTATCCACATCTACGTGGTCTTCCACTTACAGATCTAGTTGATGCCCAGCCTAAGATACTTGTTGGTTTAGACCAGGCAAAGTTCCTTTTGGGACATGGCCAGAGGCATGGCAAGGATGAAGAGCCACATGCTTTGAAAACGCTCCTAGGTTGGATCGTGTATAGGAAGTCAGCTCCTACGGTCGCGGCAACTTGTGTTCATCAAGTTTCCAAACCAACAATGCAATTTTTATTCCACGATGCCATCAAATATGAAGATGAACTCTATGAGTTAGTATCGCGCCACTTCACAACTGAAGAATTCGGAGTTATGCCGCCTAAAGGTGCTCTGGTCAGTAAAGAAGTTGTCCGAGCCCTGCATATCATGGAGAGTACTATAAAGTATATGAATAACCGTTATGAGATTGGATTGTTGTGGGATTTTGATGATGTTAAGTTGCCTGATAGTTACCCGATGGCTCTAAGTCGCCTCATTTCGCTGGAGAAGGCGTTAAAGAAAAGACCACACCTTTTAGAGTGAAAGAACAACCATATGCAGAATCTTTTAGCAAAAGGTTACGCGAGGATAGCTTCCGCGAAGGAACTTAAAGAAGGCTGGCCACGGGTGTGGTACGCGCCAACTTTCGTTATTGAAAATCAGAAGAAGATACCACCTAAGCCCAGAGATGTAGCCGAAGTTGCAACAAAGGTTCGTGAGGTATCTCTAAACACGCACCTTCTGAAGGGTCCTGACAATCTAGTTTCTCTTCACGCCGGCATTTTCAAGCTCCGAGAAAGTAGGATTGCAGTGAATGCTGACGTAAAAGAAATGTTCCACCAAATAAGAATCAGATCAGAAGCTCAACAATGTCAGCGCGTTCTTTGGAGGGATGGAGATACCACCTGCCAGCCAACCGTTTATATCATGGAGGTTATGATGTTCGGCCCAAGGTGCTCTCCCACATGTGCCCAATTTGTAAAGAACTTTCATGCGAATAAGTTTAAAGATGAGTTCCCGGACGCTGTGGATGGTTTAGTCAACCGGACCTATGTTGATGATTATTTCAACAGCCATGACTCCATAGAACAGGCTTTATCAGTTACCAACGAAGCTATTCAAATTTGCAAATCCATGAATTTTGACCTAGTTGAGGTCCAATCAAATAGTGTGGATTTTCTGAAGCAAGTTCCAGAGAGCAATGTTAACCCTAAGTTGATCAGCGTAGGCCCAAGTGATTCGGAAAGCCTTATAACAAAGATTTTGGGTTTGTATTGGCATCCGGGTTCCGATCTTCTCACCTATAGGATTTCAGATGACGATTTGTTAAAGAGAACCATGGAGAGTGCGACTTCCAAACGTGAAATACTTAGAACTATCATGCGAATTTTCGATCCCTTAGGCCTTATCTCACTGTATATCATCCGAGGGCGGATAATTCTGCAAGAAGTTCGGAGAGAAGGTTCTGACTGGGATGAACCTGTGTCGAAGCACCTGAAAGATCAATGGGTGGAATTCATCAGTGAACTGAAGGGTATCGAACTTTTGAAGATCCCACGCTTATATGTTTCATGGTCTCCCAATGATTCGAAGACCAGCCTTATTGTCTTCGTAGATGCCTCAGAAAAGGCCTTCGCTTCAGTCGCGTATTTTCGCTTCCGCAAAGTTGACGCCATTGAAGTGGCTCTAGTCATGGCAAAAGCAAAGGTTGCTCCTGTGAAGAAACTTTCGGTGCCTCGCTTGGAATTACAAGCTGCCGTTCTGGGCGTGCGTTTAGCGTTAACCATCAAAGCTTCTCATTCAATTCCAATCCACGATGTCATCTTTCTTTCTGATTCCAAAACCGTCCTTTCCTGGATCAACTCCACGGCTTACAAATTTCCTTCGTTTGTTGCAGTAAGAGTTGGAGAGATCTTAGATTCTACCACACCCCACCAATGGTTTCACGTAAGATCTGCTGACAACGTGGCCGATGATGGAACAAAATGGAGTGATCCTGGTATGGGCAGTTACGATTCAGGATGGTTTAAGGGGCCCGGGTTTCTAAAAGATCCTTTCGAGCTATGGCCTATCAAGACAAGCCAATCGAGTGAGATAGAAGCTGGCTATGCTGAAGTAGATTCAAGCTGTATTGTCCACACCAAACACCCAAAGTTATCTTTCCTCGTATTCGATGAGTTGAAACCAAGGTTTCAAGCGAATTGGGGTTCGGCGGTAAGAGTAATTGCCTTTTTGCTTCGCGCTAAGGATTTTTACTCCAAGATCGCAATACGAAAGGAACCATTTGTCACTCCGTCCGAATACCATCATGCCGAGGACTGGCTGTTCCGGAAAATTCAGCAGGATGCCTTTTTATCCGAATTGAATTCTCTAAGGAAGAACAAGAAGGTGGATAGTTCTAGCTCACTTTCCAGTTTATCACCGTTCCTGGACGCTGAAGGTACTATTCGTATGAGCTCTAGAGCGCAAAAGGCGCTTATTTCATACGCCTCTCGAAATCCAGCAATTTTGCCAAAAAACCATGCTCTGGTTGACACTTATGTGCAATATCATCACGATCGCAACTTCCATTCAGGTACAGCTGCAATTATTTCAGACATCCGTGAACGTTCCTAGATAATAAGCATTAGAGTGACAGTTCTAAGAGTCAAATCCCGGTGCAATATGTGCAAACTTATCAGAGCTTCGTCACAAATGCCACTGATGGGCCAACTTCCCATAGCTCGTGTATCTTTTGATTCCAAGCCTTTCACTCACGTTAAATATTCTACGGACGACGAAGCTATTATGAATTCGCTGCGAACCATATTTGGACGTGCGGATTAATTAGTGCACGGGTTGACGGCAGATCTCCTCAAGCTTCCAGCCTTGAAATCGAAATGCGATCCGAATCTACATGAGTGGGCTGTTAAGGTGAATGGTTTTGTAGCTGATTTAAAGTCCATGAATAGAAGAGATGATCTTTCTAATGGTTATGTATTGACTGATTTGTCTTGCAAACTGGGTGTTGGCTTTACCAGGATTGGCGAAAGAGGCAAATGTTGAATCCTCGGACTTCCATAGAGGATCTAGCGAATTTTCTTACACAGAAAGTAACTGATTTACCACCCCATTTAGTGAAGCCGATGGATTCCTTTCTTCCCAAAAAGGCACATTTGGCTCGGAAAAGTAACAATCGAATTTTGACTCATCAGTCATTACCTTCAACAGGGTTAAATGTTTCTTGTGCTAAATGTGGAGGCAAACAACATGTTCTCAGTGAGTGTGATGAGTTCAAGTCATTGTCGCCCGATTCAAGATTATCTTTCGCTCGAGAACAAAAGGTATGTTTTCGATGTTTGGACACAGCTCAACATGATTGGAGGTCATGCTCTAAGAAGAAGTTCTGTGGTATATCTGGATGCGTGGGACGCCATCACCCCCTGTTACATCAGCCACCTCTACATCAGAAGAAAGAGTTGGATGTTTCAGCTGTTCCGTATGTTCCTAACTCGAACTTTAATTCCTCCCATTTGGGTTCCAAGATGCCCGTGATGTTTAAGGTAGTGCCTATACGAATTTATGGGGCAAATAAGAGGTTTGTTGACACCTTTGCATTTTTGGACGATGGGTCATCTTTAACTATGATGGAAAAGGATTTATACGATGAACTTGGACTTGAAGGTTTTCCAGAAAACCTTACTCTTCAGTGGACGAAGGGTGTTTCCAGAAGTGAAGAGTCTATTAAAACTGATTTGGCCGTTTCCAGTGTTCAAAATAAAAAGCGACATTTTTTAAAGAATGTCTATACGGTGAAAGACTTAGAGCTTCCGATTCAGTCAATTAATACTTCGGAATTAAAGGAACTGTATCCACATCTACGTGGTCTTCCACTTACAGATCTAGTTGATGCCCAGCCTAAGATACTTGTTGGTTTAGACCAGGCAAAGTTCCTTTTGGGACATGGCCAGAGGCATGGCAAGGATGAAGAGCCACATGCTTTGAAAACGCTCCTAGGTTGGATCGTGTATAGGAAGTCAGCTCCTACGGTCGCGGCAACTTGTGTTCATTAAGTTTCCAAACCAACAATGCAATTTTTATTCCACGATGCCATCAAATATGAAGATGAACTCTATGAGTTAGTATCGCGCCACTTCACAACTGAAGAATTCGGAGTTATGCCGCCTAAAGGTGCTCTGGTCAGTAAAGAAGTTGTCCGAGCCCTGCATATCATGGAGAGTACTATAAAGTATAAGAATAACCGTTATGAGATTGGATTGTTGTGGGATTTTGATGATGTTAAGTTGCCTGATAGTTACCCGATGGCTCTAAGTCGCCTCATTTCGCTGGAGAAGGCGTTAAAGAAAAGACCACACCTTTTAGAGTGAAAGAACAACCATATGCAGAATCTTTTAGCAAAAGGTTACGCGAGGATAGCTTCCGCGAAGGAACTTAAAGAAGGCTGGCCACGGGTGTGGTACGCGCCAACTTTCGTTATTGAAAATCAGAAGAAGATACCACCTAAGCCCAGAGATGTAGCCGACGTTGCAGCAAAGGTTCGTGAGGTATCTCTAAACACGCACCTTCTGAAGGGTCCTGACAATCTAGTTTCTCTTCACGCCGGCATTTTCAAGCTCCGAGAAAGTAGGATTGCAGTGAATGCTGACGTAAAAGAAATGTTCCACCAAATAAGAATCAGATCGGAAGATCAACAATGTCAGCGCGTTCTTTGGAGGGATGGAGATACCACCTGCCAGCCAACCGTTTATATCATGGAGGTTATGATGTTCGGCCCAAGGTGCTCTCCCACATGTGCCCAATTTGTAAAGAACTTTCATGCGAATAAGTTTAAAGATGAGTTCCCGGACGCTGTGGATGGTTTAGTCAACCGGACCTATGTTGATGATTATTTCAACAGCCATGACTCCATAGAACAGGCTTTATCAGTTACCAACGAAGCTATTCAAATTTGCAAATCCATGAGTTTTGACCTAGTTGGGGTCCAATCAAATAGTGTGGATTTTCTGAAGCAAGTTCCAGAGAGCAATGTTAACCCTAAGTTGATCAGCGTAGGCCCAAGTGATTCGGAAAGCCTTATAACAAAGATTTTGGGTTTGTATTGGCATCCGGGTTCCGATCTTCTCACCTATAGGATTTCAGATGACGATTTGTTAAAGAGAACCATGGAGAGTGCGACTTCCAAACGTGAAATACTTAGAACTATCATGCGAATTTTCGATCCCTTAGGCCTTATCTCACTGTATATCATCCGAGGGCGGATAATTCTGCAAGAAGTTCGGAGAGAAGGTTCTGACTGGGATGAACCTGTGTCGAAGCACCTGAAAGATCAATGGGTGGAATTCATCAGTGAACTGAAGGGTATCGAACTTTTGAAGATCCCACGCTTATATGTTTCATGGTCTCCCAATGATTCGAAGACCAGCCTTATTGTCTTCGTGGATGCCTCAGAAAAGGCCTTCGCTTCAGTCGCGTATTTTCGCTTCCGCAAAGTTGACGCCATTGAAGTGGCTCTAGTCATGGCAAAAGCAAAGGTTGCTCCTGTGAAGAAACTTTCGGTGCCTCGCTTGGAATTACAAGCTGCCGTTCTGGGCGTGCGTTTAGCGTTAACCATCAAAGCTTCTCATTCAATTCCAATCCACGATGTCATCTTTCTTTCTGATTCCAAAACCGTCCTTTCCTGGATCAACTCCACGGCTTACAAATTTCCTTCGTTTGTTGCAGTAAGAGTTGGAGAGATCTTAGATTCTACCACACCCCACCAATGGTTTCACGTAAGATCTGCTGACAACGTGGCCGATGATGGAACAAAATGGAGTGATCCTGGTATGGGCAGTTACGATTCAGGATGGTTTAAGGGGCCCGGGTTTCTAAAAGATCCTTTCGAGCTATGGCCTATCAAGACAAGCCAATCGAGTGAGATAGAAGCTGGCTATGCTGAAGTAGATTCAAGCTGTATTGTCCACACCAAACACCCAAAGTTATCTTTCCTCGTATTCGATGAGTTGAAACCAAGGTTTCAAGCGAATTGGGGTTCGGCGGTAAGAGTAATTGCCTTTTTGCTTCGCGCTAAGGATTTTTACTCCAAGATCGCAATACGAAAGGAACCATTTGTCACTCCGTCCGAATACCATCATGCCGAGGACTGGCTGTTCCGGAAAATTCAGCAGGATGCCTTTTTATCCGAATTAAATTCTCTAAGGAAGAACAAGAAGGTGGATAGTTCTAGCTCACTTTCCAGTTTATCACCGTTCCTGGACGCTGAAGGTACTATTCGTATGAGCTCTAGAGCGCAAAAGGCGCTTATTTCATACGCCTCTCGAAATCCAGCAATTTTGCCAAAAAACCATGCTCTGGTTGACACTTATGTGCAATATCATCACGATCGCAACTTCCATTCAGGTACAGCTGCAATTATTTCAGACATCCGTGAACGTTCCTAGATAATAAGCATAAGAGTGACAGTTCTAAGAGTCAAATCCCGGTGCAATATGTGCAAACTTATCAGAGCTTCGTCACAAATGCCACTGATGGGCCAACTTCCCATAGCTCGTGTATCTTTTGATTCCAAGCCTTTCACTCACGTTAAATATTCTACGGACGACGAAGCTATTATGAATTCGCTGCGAACCATATTTGGACGTGCGGATGTATTAGTGCACGGGTTGACGGCAGATCTCCTCAAGCTTCCAGCCTTGAAATCGAAATGCGATCCGAATCTACATGAGTGGGCTGTTAAGGTGAATGGTTTTGTAGCTGATTTAAAGTCCATGAATAGAAGAGATGATCTTTCTAATGGTTATGTATTGACTGATTTGTCTTGCAAACTGGGTGTTGGCTTTACCAGGATTGGCGAAAGAGGCAAATGTTGAATCCTCGGACTTCCATAGAGGATCTAGCGAATTTTCTTACACAGAAAGTAACTGATTTACCACCCCATTTAGTGAAGCCGATGGATTCCTTTCTTCCCAAAAAGGCACATTTGGCTCGGAAAAGTAACAATCGAATTTTGACTCATCAGTCATTACCTTCAACAGGGTTAAATGTTTCTTGTGCTAAATGTGGAGGCAAACAACATGTTCTCAGTGAGTGTGATGAGTTCAAGTCATTGTCGCCCGATTCAAGATTATCTTTCGCTCGAGAACAAAAGGTATGTTTTCGATGTTTGGACACAGCTCAACATGATTGGAGGTCATGCTCTAAGAAGAAGTTCTGTGGTATATCTGGATGCGTGGGACGCCATCACCCCCTGTTACATCAGCCACCTCTACATCAGAAGAAAGAGTTGGATGTTTCAGCTGTTCCGTATGTTCCTAACTCGAACTTTAATTCCTCCCATTTGGGTTCCAAGATGCCCGTGATGTTTAAGGTAGTGCCTATACGAATATATGGGGCAAATAAGAGGTTTGTTGACACCTTTGCATTTTTGGACGATGGGTCATCTTTAACTATGATGGAAAAGGATTTATACGATGAACTTGGACTTGAAGGTTTTCCAGAAAACCTTACTCTTCAGTGGACGAAGGGTGTTTCCAGAAGTGAAGAGTCTATTAAAACTGATTTGGCCGTTTCCAGTGTTCAAAATAAAAAGCGACATTTTTTAAAGAATGTCTATACGGTGAAAGACTTAGAGCTTCCGATTCAGTCAATTAATACTTCGGAATTAAAGGAACTGTATCCACATCTACGTGGTCTTCCACTTACAGATCTAGTTGATGCCCAGCCTAAGATACTTGTTGGTTTAGACCAGGCAAAGTTCCTTTTGGGACATGGCCAGAGGCATGGCAAGGATGAAGAGCCACATGCTTTGAAAACGCTCCTAGGTTGGATCGTGTATAGGAAGTCAGCTCCTACGGTCGCGGCAACTTGTGTTCATTAAGTTTCCAAACCAACAATGCAATTTTTATTCCACGATGCCATCAAATATGAAGATGAACTCTATGAGTTAGTATCGCGCCACTTCACAACTGAAGAATTCGGAGTTATGCCGCCTAAAGGTGCTCTGGTCAGTAAAGAAGTTGTCCGAGCCCTGCATATCATGGAGAGTACTATAAAGTATAAGAATAACCGTTATGAGATTGGATTGTTGTGGGATTTTGATGATGTTAAGTTGCCTGATAGTTACCCGATGGCTCTAAGTCGCCTCATTTCGCTGGAGAAGGCGTTAAAGAAAAGACCACACCTTTTAGAGTGAAAGAACAACCATATGCAGAATCTTTTAGCAAAAGGTTACGCGAGGATAGCTTCCGCGAAGGAACTTAAAGAAGGCTGGCCACGGGTGTGGTACGCGCCAACTTTCGTTATTGAAAATCAGAAGAAGATACCACCTAAGCCCAGAGATGTAGCCGACGTTGCAGCAAAGGTTCGTGAGGTATCTCTAAACACGCACCTTCTGAAGGGTCCTGACAATCTAGTTTCTCTTCACGCCGGCATTTTCAAGCTCCGAGAAAGTAGGATTGCAGTGAATGCTGACGTAAAAGAAATGTTCCACCAAATAAGAATCAGATCGGAAGATCAACAATGTCAGCGCGTTCTTTGGAGGGATGGAGATACCACCTGCCAGCCAACCGTTTATATCATGGAGGTTATGATGTTCGGCCCAAGGTGCTCTCCCACATGTGCCCAATTTGTAAAGAACTTTCATGCGAATAAGTTTAAAGATGAGTTCCCGGACGCTGTGGATGGTTTAGTCAACCGGACCTATGTTGATGATTATTTCAACAGCCATGACTCCATAGAACAGGCTTTATCAGTTACCAACGAAGCTATTCAAATTTGCAAATCCATGAGTTTTGACCTAGTTGGGGTCCAATCAAATAGTTTGGATTTCCTGAAGCAAGTTCCAGAGAGCAATGTTAACCCTAAGTTGATCAGCGTAGGCCCAAGTGATTCGGAAAGCCTTATAACAAAGATTTTGGGTTTGTATTGGCATCCGGGTTCCGATCTTCTCACCTATAGGATTTCAGATGACGATTTGTTAAAGAGAACCATGGAGAGTGCGACTTCCAAACGTGAAATACTTAGAACTATCATGCGAATTTTCGATCCCTTAGGCCTTATCTCACTGTATATCATCCGAGGGCGGATAATTCTGCAAGAAGTTCGGAGAGAAGGTTCTGACTGGGATGAACCTGTGTCGAAGCACCTGAAAGATCAATGGGTGGAATTCATCAGTGAACTGAAGGGTATCGAACTTTTGAAGATCCCACGCTTATATGTTTCATGGTCTCCCAATGATTCGAAGACCAGCCTTATTGTCTTCGTGGATGCCTCAGAAAAGGCCTTCGCTTCAGTCGCGTATTTTCGCTTCCGCAAAGTTGACGCCATTGAAGTGGCTCTAGTCATGGCAAAAGCAAAGGTTGCTCCTGTGAAGAAACTTTCGGTGCCTCGCTTGGAATTACAAGCTGCCGTTCTGGGCGTGCGTTTAGCGTTAACCATCAAAGCTTCTCATTCAATTCCAATCCACGATGTCATCTTTCTTTCTGATTCCAAAACCGTCCTTTCCTGGATCAACTCTACGGCTTACAAATTTCCTTCGTTTGTTGCAGTAAGAGTTGGAGAGATCTTAGATTCTACCACACCCCACCAATGGTTTCACGTAAGATCTGCAGACAACGTGGCCGATGATGGAACAAAATGGAGTGATCCTGGTATGGGCAGTTACGATTCAAGATGGTTTAAGGGGCCCGGGTTTCTAAAAGATCCTTTCGAGCTATGGCCTATCAAGACAAGCCAATCGAGTGAGATAGAAGCTGGCTATGCTGAAGTAGATTTAAGCTGTATTGTCCACACCAAACACCCAAAGTTATCTTTCCTCGTATTCGATGAGTTGAAACCAAGGTTTCAAGCGAATTGGGGTTCGGCGGTAAGAGTAATTGCCTTTTTGCTTCGCGCTAAGGATTTTTACTCCAAGATCGCAATACGAAAGGAACCATTTGTCACTCCGTCCGAATACCATCATGCCGAGGACTGGCTGTTCCGGAAAATTCAGCAGGATGCCTTTTTATCCGAATTAAATTCTCTAAGGAAGAACAAGAAGGTGGAAAGTTCTAGCTCACTTTCCAGTTTATCGCCGTTCCTGGACGCTGAAGGTACTATTCGTATGAGCTCTAGAGCGCAAAAGGCGCTTATTTCATACGCCTCTCGAAATCCAGCAATTTTGCCAAAAAACCATGCTCTGGTTGACACTTATGTGCAATATCATCACGATCGCAACTTCCATTCAGGTACAGCTGCAATTATTTCAGACATCCGTGAACGTTCCTAGATAATAAGCATTAGAGTGACAGTTCTAAGAGTCAAATCCCGGTGCAATATGTGCAAACTTATCAGAGCTTCGTCACAAATGCCACTGATGGGCCAACTTCCCATAGCTCGTGTATCTTTTGATTCCAAGCCTTTCACTCACGTTAAATATTCTACGGACGACGAAGCTATTATGAATTCGCTGCGAATCATATTTGGACGTGCGGATGTATTAGTGCACGGGTTGACGGCAGATCTCCTCAAGCTTCCAGCCTTGAAATCGAAATGCGATCCGAATCTACATGAGTGGGCTGTTAAGGTGAATGGTTTTGTAGCTGATTTAAAGTCCATGAATAGAAGAGATGATCTTTCTAATGGTTATGTATTGACTGATTTGTCTTGCAAACTGGGTGTTGGCTTTACCAGGATTGGCGAAAGAGGCAAATGTTGAATCCTCGGACTTCCATAGAGGATCTAGCGAATTTTCTTACACAGAAAGTAACTGATTTACCACCCCATTTAGTGAAGCCGATGGATTCCTTTCTTCCCAAAAAGGCACATTTGGCTCGGAAAAGTAAAATCGAATTTTGACTCATCAGTCATTACCTTCAACAGGGTTAAATGTTTCTTGTGCTAAATGTGGAGGCAAACAACATGTTCTCAGTGAGTGTGATGAGTTCAAGTCATTGTCGCCCGATTCAAGATTATCTTTCGCTCGAGAACAAAAGGTATGTTTTCGATGTTTGGACACAGCTCAACATGATTGGAGGTCATGCTCTAAGAAGAAGTTCTGTGGTATATCTGGATGCGTGGGACGCCATCACCCCCTGTTACATCAGCCACCTCTACATCAGAAGAAAGAGTTGGATGTTTCAGCTGTTCCGTATGTTCCTAACTCGAACTTTAATTCCTCCCATTTGGGTTCCAAGATGCCCGTGATGTTTAAGGTAGTGCCTATACGAATATATGGGGCAAATAAGAGGTTTGTTGACACCTTTGCATTTTTGGACGATGGGTCATCTTTAACTATGATGGAAAAGGATTTATACGATGAACTTGGACTTGAAGGTTTTCCAGAAAACCTTACTCTTCAGTGGACGAAGGGTGTTTCCAGAAGTGAAGAGTCTATTAAAACTGATTTGGCCGTTTCCAGTGTTCAAAATAAAAAGCGACATTTTTTGAAGAATGTCTATACGGTGAAAGACTAAGAGCTTCCGATTCAGTCAATTAATACTTCGGAATTAAAGGAACTGTATCCACATCTACGTGGTCTTCCACTTACAGATCTAGTTGATGCCCAGCCTAAGATACTTGTTGGTTTAGACCAGGCAAAGTTCCTTTTGGGACATTGCCAGAGGCATGGCAAGGATGAAGAGCCACATGCTTTGAAAACGCTCCTAGGTTGGATCGTGTATAGGAAGTCAGCTCCTACGGTCGCGGCAACTTGTGTTCATCAAGTTTCCAAACCAACAATGCAATTTTTATTCCACGATGCCATCAAATATGAAGATGAACTCTATGAGTTAGTATCGCGCCACTTCACAACTGAAGAATTTGGAGTTATGCCGCCTAAAGGTGCTCTGGTCAGTAAAGAAGTTGTCCGAGCCCTGCATATCATGGAGAGTACTATAAAGTATATGAATAACCGTTATGAGATTGGATTGTTGTTGGATTTTGATGATGTTAAGTTGCCTGATAGTTACCCGATGGCTATAAGTCGCCTCATTTCGCTGGAGAAGGCGTTAAAGAAAAGACCACACCTTTTAGAGTGAAAGAACAACCATATGCAGAATCTTTTAGCAAAAGGTTACACGAGGATAGCTTCCGCGAAGGAACTTAAAGAAGGCTGGCCACGGGTATGGTACGCGCCAACTTTCGTTATTGAAAATCAGAAGAAGATACCACCTAAGCCCAGAGATGTAGCCGACGTTGCAGCAAAGGTTCGTGAGGTATCTCTAAACACGCACCTTCTGAAGGGTCCTGACAATCTAGTTTCTCTTCACGCCGGCATTTTCAAGCTCCGAGAAAGTAGGATTGCAGTGAATTCTGACGTAAAAGAAATGTTCCACCAAATAAGAATCAGATCGGAAGATCAACAATGTCAGCGCGTTCTTTGGAGGGATGGAGATACCACCTGCCAGCCAACCGTTTATATCATGGAGGTTATGATGTTCGGCCCAAGGTGCTCTCCCACATGTGCCCAATTTGTAAAGAACTCTCATGCGAATAAGTTTAAAGATGAGTTCCCGGACGCTGTGGATGGTTTAGTCAACCGGACCTATGTTGATGATTATTTCAACAGCCATGACTCCATAGAACAGGCTTTATCAGTTACCAACGAAGCTATTCAAATTTGCAAATCCATGAGTTTTGACCTAGTTGGGGTCCAATCAAATAGTGTGGATTTTCTGAAGCAAGTTCCAGAGAGCAATGTTAACCCTAAGTTGATCAGCGTAGGCCCAAGTGATTCGGAAAGCCCTATAACAAAGATTTTGGGTTTGTATTGGCATCCGGGTTCCGATCTTCTCACCTATAGGATTTCAGATGACGATTTGTTAAAGAGAACCATGGAGAGTGCGACTTCCAAACGTGAAATACTATCATGCGAATTTTCGATCCCTTAGGCCTTATCTCACTGTATATCATCCGAGGGCGGATAATTCTGCAAGAAGTTCGGAGAGAAGGTTCTGACTGGGATGAACCTGTGTCGAAGCACCTGAAAGATCAATGGGTGGAATTCATCAGTGAACTGAAGGGTATCGAATTTTTGAAGATCCCACGCTTATATGTTTCATGGTCTCCCAATGATTCGAAGACCAGCCTTATTGTCTTCGTGGATGCCTCAGAAAAGGCCTTCGCTTCAGTCGCGTATTTTCGCTTCCGCAAAGTTGACGCCATTGAAGTGGCTCTAGTCATGGCAAAAGCAAAGGTTGCTCCTGTGAAGAAACTTTCGGTGCCTCGCTTGGAATTACAAGCTGCCGTTCTGGGCGTGCGTTTAGCGTTAACCATCAAAGCTTCTCATTCAATTCCAATCCACGATGTCATCTTTCTTTCTGATTCCAAAACCGTCCTTTCCTGGATCAACTCTACGGCTTACAAATTTCCTTCGTTTGTTGCAGTAAGAGTTGGAGAGATCTTAGATTCTACCACACCCCACCAATGGTTTCACGTAAGATCTGCAGACAACGTGGCCGATGATGGAACAAAATGGAGTGATCCTGGTATGGGCAGTTACGATTCAAGATGGTTTAAGGGGCCCGGGTTTCTAAAAGATCCTTTCGAGCTATGGCCTATCAAGACAAGCCAATCGAGTGAGATAGAAGCTGGCTATGCTGAAGTAGATTCAAGCTGTATTGTCCACACCAAACACCCAAAGTTATCTTTCCTCGTATTCGATGAGTTGAAACCAAGGTTTCAAGCGAATTGGGGTTCGGCGGTAAGAGTAATTGCCTTTTTGCTTCGCGCTAAGGATTTTTACTCCAAGATCGCAATACGAAAGGAACCATTTGTCACTCCGTCCGAATACCATCATGCCGAGGACTGGCTGTTCCGGAAAATTCAGCAGGATGCCTTTTTATCCGAATTAAATTCTCTAAGGAAGAACAAGAAGGTGGAAAGTTCTAGCTCACTTTCCAGTTTATCGCCGTTCCTGGACGCTGAAGGTACTATTCGTATGAGCTCTAGAGCGCAAAAGGCGCTTATTTCATACGCCTCTCGAAATCCAGCAATTTTGCCAAAAAACCATGCTCTGGTTGACACTTATGTGCAATATCATCACGATCGCAACTTCCATTCAGGTACAGCTGCAATTATTTCAGACATCCGTGAACGTTCCTAGATAATAAGCATTAGAGTGACAGTTCTAAGAGTCAAATCCCGGTGCAAAATGTGCAAACTTATCAGAGCTTCGTCACAAATGCCACTGATGGCCCAACTTCCCATAGCTCGTGTATCTTTTGATTCCAAGCCTTTCACTCACGTTGGCGTGGATTGCTTTGGTCCGCTTCTTGTCAAGTTTGGAAGGGGAACTGTAAAGAGGTATGGAATGATTTTCACTTGCCTCACGTTTAGGGCCGTTCAGATTGAACTTCTGAATGATCTTTCATTGGACCAATGTACTATGGCACTCCGCCGGTTTGTTATCAATAGAGTCGTTACTAAGTTTTTATATAGTGACAATGGCCTAAATTTTATTGGTACAAAAAATCTTTTGGAGAAGGATATTAAGGAGATGAAAGCAGCTCCATGTGAATACTCTGCAAAGTATGAAGGTATCTTGTGGCGATTCATTCCATTCACCATGGATGGGTGGATCGTGGGAGAGACTTATTCAGTCAATAAAACGAACAGTGGAATTTATTCTGAAGGGAGTTGTTCCCAGAGAAGATGTGCTTCGAAATGCTCTCTGTGAAGCTCAGGGACAGATAAACCGTCGTCCACTTACACATATCCCTGTCGACCCTGAAGACCCGAAGCTTTTAACTCCAAATTCCATGCTGTTCGGTGATGAGGATAGAAATGTCACGGCCCCTGGAATTTTCTACGACAGTGATGTTAACAGTAAGCTGTATAGTCGGAGATCGCAGCACTTAATGACAGAATTTGTAAAACGGTGGTATTTAGAATATTTGCCTGAAATAACAAGGAGAACGAAATGGCATAAAGATATACAACCAGTAGTAGAAGGTATTATTGTCATCTTAGTAGAACCAAATGATATTCGCTTTTCTTGGAAAATGGGAGAAGTAATCAAAGTGTATCCAGGATCGGATGGAGTGATTCGAACGTGTGATGTAAGATTGGCTAGTGGAAACGTGAGGCTCGGGAGATCTTGCTGTGCTTGATATTCAGTCTTCACCCCAGAGCTCAGACGGCCCCCGGAATAACACCAAGCCTGCCTAATACCCTTTTGGTTAGAGTGGCAACATCTAAAAGTTCCCTTTTCAAGCTTACCATAATTTCATCAATACTTCCGTCTCCTTTTATTAAAAGAGTTCCTACGTTTAAGTATTCAAATTGTCATTTACTTGACCTTCAATTTTCTTTTCGCGCTTTTTCGGCAAAGTCATTTAAGAATTATTGTGAGGTAGATTAATTTTCTTTAAGCTAAATTTAATTTTGTAAATTAATGGTTTTTAATTTTAGATTGTTATAAAAGCTTGTATACATATATATCGAGTTGATCAAGAGTTTGAATTTTTGTTGCTCATCGTTAATTTACCAATTGTAAGTTGAAAAAGTATATATAATAAAGTTTAGATCTATACAAATTATGTATATCTTTTCAGTAAATAAAATCGAATGAATTGTTCTCAAGAGAATTAGCTGTTTTTCTAAATTTTCTCGAATTCGATATTTGTTATTTGGAGATTTTATCTGCGGTGCAGCAACAAGTCTATGGTCGATAAAATTTTTTCTTTTTGCTAAAATATACATAAATACCTGTAAATAGCCATTACATGAGTAATACTTTTTTGATATTTATAAATGAGGTATCATATGAAAGTTTATAAGACATACAAAATTATAAAAATACAAAATAATTCATTTTCAGAACAAAATAAATTGTTAAAAGAGGAAGAATTTGCCATAATGCGAAAAATTCATACCTTTTGAGTGTATTTACTTAGAAAATTGTAAAAAGTTAATGAAAAATTTATTGCTTTTGAAAAACTAATGACACCTAATTATCGGTGTTACATTCTTCTAAAAATATGTCACTAATTTTAAATTTGTAAATCTTAAGGGAAGAAAAGTAGGGGCAATTTAATGAGATAAATCACAATAAAGCTCCATTTAGCCAAATTTAGAGGCTTAAAACTTTAGTAATGCCTGATAGTTCATAACAAACGATACTAACAAATGATATAGACTATGGTTGAAAATAATAATCTAAATGTTTGTGTTAAAATGTTTGCAAAATCTTAAAAAAATTCATACTAAAAATGTGATTTAGTGAAAAATTAATTCTATTTTTGGTACTTTAAATGCAAAAGTTAGTAAAAAATTGATAAATTTTGAAAAACAAAATGAACACACCAATTGCTCTAATCCTCTTCTAAAATATTGCTAATAAATATTAAGTGATCATTTCAACAAAAGCCACTCCAGAATTAGCTTTATTGATTTATTTACCAAAAAAAAAAATGCAAAATGGATCATGGATACAAAACATAACTGTGCGTTGCTCACAAGCTTCAAAAAAAAAAATTCAAATATTAAAATTTTACATCAGAAATATTTTTTACAGATTTTAAATACATACAAAATATTAATAGATAACCATACAATTTTAAAGGCTGATTCGATTAAACAGATGGCAGGATTATGAACATGTCCAAAAAAAAATCCAATGGAGTCCAAAAAATCTATGTCAACATGCAGCGACCGTCATGGCGAAAAATATAACTTTTTGAACAAGACATGAGCGTTGTACAAAGCTTAGCTATGAGATTTGACGTTTCGAGTGCGTATGAGTTTTTTGCCTGGTTTTTGTTGAATGTGAAAGTGAATGTTAGAATGTTGGAAAATATAATAAGTAGTGATGAAAGGCTAATGAATGGCATGATATAATTCTCAAGTAAGTAAAAATGCGCTGGTTGTTGATTGGATTGTGGTGGAAGGTAAAACCTTAACCAATCATGTTTGATTTAAATGGTCGGGGAAAATTTAGTTATGTTGAAATCAACACGGCGAATACTTTCACAATCTCCCAAATCAGTGAGAAGGATGGTGGTGAAATGTCAAAAATCCGAAAAATCACACCTTTTGCTTTGACAGTTGATAGTTGGGGGCGATATAGCAAACCATACAAATTTTTCAAATATTTTCTTACAAGTAGGTGTCTTAAGCATTGATATTTAGAAGTACGTGAATATATAGTTAAGCTTTTATATTAATAATAATTAACACTTGCACAATATTCCTATCCTTCGAAAATTGATAACATGAATGATTTTGAAAATTTATTGATGTCGGGAATAAGTTTTCCTGGGAAATTGGGCGGTCAATTCATCGAATTTATTTCAGAGATATTCACGATAGCAGAAATATTTTCAAGGAAAACTATTTTCCACGGGAAATTTTGTTTTCAAGATTTTTTAACAAACTATCCTTTAACAAAAGGGACCCGGGCAACGCCGGGTGTTTATGCTAGTAATATATAATTTTGTAATATTTTACCTACCCACTCACCACTTATGTAAATATTTACTTGTGTATAATATGTATATGGTTTTCAAGTGCAACAATGGGAAGTTGCTAGTGTGGCCCCAGACTCATTTTTTATTTTTATAATAACTTAAAAAAACATTTTATTTTTTTTTTTGCTATTTTTGAGTTACGTTACAACGGGAGGTAATTTCTTACAACAACATTTTTAATGATTCCTAAAGTACAAATCACTTTCTTTAAAGATTTGTTTAAAATATGAAAATATCACTTTTGCACTCTTAGAAATCTTAAATAAGTTATAAGACCTTTTTTATTTTAAAACAAAACACGCTTTAAAAACTTAGGATTTCTTGAGGAGTAAGAGAGGTATTACAAAAGTGTAAACGGAACTTTGAAGAAAAAGATTAGTGTCTTCAGAAATCATTAAAAATTTTGTTGTACAAAATTACCTCACGTTGTTACATAACTTTAAAAGTAGCAAAAAAAAAAACTTTTTGTTTTCATTTTCTAACAGGATTTTTTTGAAAACGTGACGTGATGATAGAGACATTCTGAGCTCAGATTCGAATTCTACACACCAAAAACCCTTGGAAAAACTTTGTTTTGTTAAAAGAGAAAAATCGTGCAGATGAATTATTCGCGCTACTATTGGATTCTAGACCATAGTGCGCACCTTCAAATCTAAATTCATTTGTAAATCGAATCAGGCGAAAATCATTGGGTATAGTTACCATGTTTATGAATCATTTTAATGATTCAAAAAAGACCCATCGACTGTGGATTAAAAAGCTGTTGTATAGTAAGCGTCCAATTTACAATCACTTATTCCAGGATTTATTCATCATTTATGAATCATATTAAATGATTCAAAAAAGACTCATAAATTGTGGACAAAAATGAACATATAACACTGTATTTACATTCAGTTATTACGAGATTTATTCATCATTTATGAATCATTTAAATGATTCAAAAACGTTGTCACGCTACCCAATGAGATTGTTCAAATTCGATTTAGAAGAGAACTCCGATTCAAATGTTTTGTTCACTTATGTGAACTATTTATGAAGGGAAATGTTTGCTGAGTTGTGTTTTTTTCTGCATTTGTAAAATTTACCTATGCGCCGAACGACTGACTGGGATCGCCATCTTACTTGCTTATGTTCAGTTAAGTGAACGAAACTGAGAAAAATTGCGAAACTCAGCTGGACTTATGCGCGCATAAGCTAACTTATGCCTAGTATAGATGGGCCTTAACCTAAAAACTGGGCTTAAATCGTTGGTTTTTTCCTATCGTTCATTATTTGAAATTAAAAAAATATGGTCCCGTATGTATATTGTATATGCCAAATTCATAAGCCATCAATACGTAACATTAAATAATTTATCACAATACAGCCTTGAACTAAAAGAGCTTAATTTTGTTTATACAAAAAAAGAAAACAATATGTTTTAGTAAAAATTGAAAATTGTTCTAGGATTGGCTCCAGTATCGAATTTTCATCAAAATAAGTTGAGTCACTACTGAGAAAATTTGGTTAGCATGTTATATCATCCTGATTGCACATTTTGATTGATTAATATTATGTTGTCCGATTTTTTACGATTGCAAGACATGGCAATTATCTTTCATTCTACAACTCCTTTGTTAGAACAATTGACTTCACGTTTCCGTGCTGGTTCTTAGTTTCATTTATTAATTAATAATAAACTTTTTTTGAATTTCCTGTCAATCTGCATAGTTGATTTTTTTTTATTTGTCTCATTTTCAGTTAGGTACAAACAAAATTAATTAAAGCAATACAAATTCATCACTCACCATGTTTGACATATTTATTTAAACACAAAAAACTGCGAACCGAGAAATATTATTTGCAAATTGTTCACTAATTTTTTATTCCAATATATTTGTTTAAGCTAGCCGTAGTTCTAGGACTGTTAATAACACTTGAAGACCTGTTGTTCGACTGCAGCATTCGAAAAATGCTCGCCATACTTATATAGGTAGTAAGGAAAAAGAAGTATCCATCCGCTTTCAACAGTTGGTGGTATATTACCAATGGCCATCGCATGAAAGAGTGCGTTGGGATGCGATGTCTCTTGTGTCTCTGCAAAAGGAATAAATATACATATAAGCAAATGTAGAACAATGATGAGAAAGCCTTGGAGTCCCACTTCGAGAACCGAGGATTGTAAGAGTTCGGAATTTGTATACACAATAATATACAATAAAATTGGGGTTTAGCTAGGGAGGTCATTGAGTTGAGAGGGTGTTAATATTTTAACAAAAAAAAATGTACTCATGGCCACGAAGAAGACGGCGACGCGACACTTACTCAGTGAGCGTACTCTTGTGTCTTTGGTTGACAGCGGAAGTAAACACAATCTATGTATGTGAACTAGTTGATAGTGGTATTGAATTCTAAGGCAGTGGGTGTTGAAATGTTGATAGGTTGGTGGCGATTATGGCCGATCGGGAAGGAGGCTCGAAGATGTAAGGAAAGTGGTAAATGCGATGGTGGTTGCAGCTCACATCAAGAGATGAACACCAAAAGCCATTTGTTTTATTAAGATGATGACTAAAATTGCTGATAACCAAATTCGGAAAACAAGCAAGGAATATGTTTTTTAATGCAGCAGGAAAAACTGCAGTACCGTTGATACTCCGAGTAAGACACTGTTATGTGGTTTAATAAAAAGACTGAGTCTTCTTATTTAATATACAAAGAGGACTTTATTTAAAGACATAATGTATACGACTGACTTAAAACTAATCTTAATAACTACAAATACAATGACATATTATAGAAGGTATATAATGTATGAATGTTAATAAAGTTGACACAAATCATAAGCTGATAATGTTACAAAACGTTTATACTTTTTAGTTTTACTTTATACAACATCTCCCTTTTATAATATTTTTATTTAAACTCATTTTAATTATATTCATTATAATTATTAAATTCAATATAAAGATTTAAAATATTTTACTTATATTTAAAGAAATAAATTAAGTTATTTAACAATTCAAATATTCAAACTATGCAATTGGATAAATGTCATTCATTGTTCTATTATTCAAAAGCGATCGATTAGGTGCTGCTGACGTGCTTCTGAAACGAGTTACATACTCAGGTGTTGGGGTGAGGCTAGTCGAATCATTTGAATGCTGAACATCTTCATTACTACCTTTTCCTTCAATTGCCGAAGATTCTTGTTGGATTTTTTCAGAACGCTGAACATCATTTTTAATCTGATTACTATCTTCTGATTTAATTTTTCGGTTTCGATTGAGGATCCTTCTAGAAGATGATATTCAGAACCCATCTTCTGAACTTATTACGTAAAATCTAGGTACTGCACATTTCTGTAAACCTATACCTGGATCACAATTTAAAATCTCAGATTTGCAGTTAAAACTGGATGTTTCGTTCTTAACTGATGAGACATTAAAAGTTTGGAAGGCGAATTTATATTACTCTTTCGAGTGGTTCTGTAGCGCAAAAGTGCAACATATGGATCCGAATTCGGCTCGTGACATTTTTTTTGTAATTTTTTAATCTGAACAGAGCGTTCAGCCAATCCGTTGGACCAAGGAAAGATTGTACTTGAGGTCACATGGTTAATTCCCCATTGTTCAGCAAAGTTTTTGAACTCCTCAGAGTTAAAAGGGGATCCATTGTCATTAACATTATGGGTGGAATTCAATGTCGAGCGAAAATTGACTTAAGATGAGTTATTATAATATTACTTGAATAACTTTTATTTAATTGTGTGATTTCAATATACTTTGAAAAAAAAATCAACGACCAATAGGTACATATATTTATTGAATTCAAATAAAGCCATTCCGATTTTGAACCATGGAATTGACACCACATTATGAAATTTTATCGGTTCTTTTTTATTTTTTGAGCGGTGACGAATACATATGTTACAATTTTGTATGACGTTTAAAATATTTACGTCAATATTTGGCCAATAAATTGAATGTTTGGCAAGATTGCGATATCTCACTTAGCCCATATGACCTTCATGCAAAAGCATCAAAATGTTATGACGCATTTTTTTAAGGAATCACAAGGCCGCTTGACTTATATAAAACTCATTTCGAACATTGTAGTATGGTATTGAAAAATCACCTATTTTTGTTTTGCTATTTGGCCAACTAGCCAAATGATATTCAATTGCCTTATCGCTCTTTATTTCACTTTTTATTTCTTCATATTTTGATTTTGATATCGATAAAGGGTGAGAAGAAAGGATTAAATTGCAATGAAGACTAATATCGCTGTCAAATTCCGTTAAGGTTTCGTTTGGCATTGCTGCATGAGACAATGTATCAGCGACATACTTTCCTGATTTAAAAATTACTTTAAAATCATATGCTAAGAGTCTTAGCATAAAGCGCTGTAACTGGAACTGAGCTGGAACTTTGTACAATGCCTTGTCAAAAAGTGGGACCAGAGGCTTATGATCCGTCTCAACTAGTACCAGTGATGCCAGATGAAATTAAAAAAAAAAACACTAAATTAAAAAAAAAGCAACCTAAATTTGTACTGTGAGGAAAAAAAACAACCATCATTTTTCTATTAACTATTACATAAATTATTAAATTAAAATTATATAATGTTAAGTAAGAAAAGTGAACGAATATTTACTTCTCATTTTTTCAACATATACTACGTTTTCATTGGAGCCGAAATGAGGTAATTTCGAAATGAGCTCATTTGGAACGTCATTTCCTATACAAATTTGACGTTCCAAATGAGCTAATTTCGAAATGACCTCATTTCGGCTCCAATGAAAACGTAGTATTAAATAAATAAGTCTTTAGCTTAAGCTTTGTACGCTGCTGATGCGAAACGAAAACTCGCAGACAAAAATGACAACGAAATCATAAACTAAAAATTTCGTTCTGCTTTTCGTTTTGCAGTACGCTGTTCAATTAGCAGATCGATAATTGTAGCAGATTATTTGGAGAAGTCTATACACTTATCTGTTTGCACAGAATTAATTGACCAGACCATTTATTGTGCGCGGAAAAATTACATTTGAGTGTCATTCGTGTTTGTATTTGTTTTTTCTTTTCTACAGCATGGCTTTCTGTGATTGTTTTTGTTTGTAATTGGTGACACTTTCAAAGAGATTTTTTTCGCTGTGGTTTCCGTAAGCATTTCGCTGTCGTGTTGGAGACCAAAGAAAATTTTCGTTTCGCATCAGCAGTGTATTAGTCTTCAAGAACAAGAGTAAGGCCTAGTACGCTGCTGAGGCGAAACGAAATTTTGCTGTGGTCTCCAAAAAGACAATGAAATGCTTACGAAAACACAGCGGAAGAAATATTCATGGAGAGCTCACCAAATTGCAAATAAATAAAAAAAAATTGAACGAAAAAATCAAACAACAGCCATGCTGTAATGAAAGTAACAACAAATAAAAACACGAACAAATCCAAATGTCATTTTTCCGCATACAATTAATTGTCCGGTCAATTAATTCTGTGCGAAAATAGAGTAGAGACTTATCAAAGCGATCTGGTATAATCATCAATTTCATTGATCGAACAGCGTACCACAGAACGAAAAGCACATAATCCAGTCGAACCGTCGTAAAAAAGGGCTTGACCTTGCGTTGATCGGCACGGTCTGTTTTTTTTTTTCATTAATCGATAACGGCTCGCAAGAAAAGCTTAACTCTAGATTTGCACGACCTGACAACTTTTTTTACCAAAGTTATTCGTAAAAATGTACTTCTGACTTTTTGGGGATTTTTGCAAATAT
The DNA here is from genome assembly GCA_949320155.1 of Melangyna quadrimaculata. Taxonomy (NCBI): domain Eukaryota; kingdom Metazoa; phylum Arthropoda; class Insecta; order Diptera; family Syrphidae; genus Melangyna; species Melangyna quadrimaculata. Next base: position 487,564 of record OX439487.1, read on the forward strand.
CTCGGCTCCAGTACATTGCACAGAAAAAAATTTACATACTTTTTGTTTGTACTAAAATTATCTAGCATGTTGTGTAAGTTTTTTTAGTTTAAAGAAATAAGTAAAAAGTAACCGCTAGTTTTAGTAATTTTCTTTTGGGTTTTAGACGGTTTTCATTATTATTTCGAAGATAGCTTACATTTTGTTTAGTTTTGTCTAGCTATTCCCTACAATTTAAAAAAAAATTGAGCTCCTAACTCCAAACGGGAGCCGAGAAATCTATGAATGAACACAGCCAAGTCGGAGCCCCCAAAAAAGATATTTTCGGTTTTTTACGAACATCTTGGCTTCAGTATATCGCAAAGTAAAAAATGAAAAACAAATATTACCAATTAGAATATTAGCTATTGTTTAAATAAAAACATTTTTTTTAACAAATAAATACAAATTAACAGCTTGTTTTAGTCAGTTTTATTAATTGTTTTTGTTGAACAAATACTTTTGAGTTATAATTTTGATAAAGGCTTGTGAATCGGCTTAATAAAAAACTAATTTTTAGTCCTTTTAACTTCTTAAAATTAAAAACCAAAATAGCTCCCTACGACATACTAGAGCTGAGCAATGAATGAATGAATAAGGGCAAGTCATACAAAAAAAAACCTTTTCTGTATGATAAATAAATAGTACAGTAACTATAAGCTGGTATTTTTTGCTGAGTTTTCAGGAGCGGCGCGGTGATCGCTTCATGGTCAAAAATCAGAAAAAAAACACGATTTTTTCGCGCTTTTTTCAGTAATTGGTGAATTTAGTCATAAGTAATAAATTTCAAATAAAAGCATTGCTCTACGATTTCAAAGTACCTTAATTTTCTGCATTTTGAGACCAAAACCAACTCTGTAGACCCAATGGTTTCCAAACTATAGCAATTCAAAATTTAGCGATAAAAAAATGTATATAAAAAGTAGTGTTATCAAACAGTATAATGGCATATAAAGAATTGTTGACATAAATACATCAAAGCACTGGAGCGTGTAGACTGGGCCAAAATAATAGGTCAGCCATACAGGAAGGGGGGTCTATATACCCCTGCTAAGATGGGAGGGGCAATTGTGTTTTGGTTCAATGTCCCTCTATGATATGCACTGCCTGTGCCTGCACTTCACCCAATATATTTGTGTGTCATCAAATAGGCATGGATATTCAACATGAATTTGATGACACAACAAAAATATAGCTTACCGTATGATATGTATACTTTTATATTAGATATTGAAAATTATGTTTATATGTATGTTATAAGTGAATATTTTACTTGTTCGTGTGTTCGGAATTCGGAAGAATTGAATCAATAAAATCACTTTTTAATCAGAACTCAAATTCGGCACATTGGCCTTGTTTCATCATTTCGTTCCAGCTAAGATCGGCAGTTTAGCCATTGAATATTAGGCTTGGGGAAGCCAAATAATATCCCCCACAGTTTAGTAGGAGAGGCAGGCACCCCTTATTATTACATGGCGATCTTGCCAAAATCGATCCTGTAATGTATAATAAAGAAGAGCTTGATGAGCTGTTCGAAAACCTAAACAGCCCGTACCATCCTGGACAGCCAGATAGTGAAGCACCAGCATACGAACCAACACCCAAAACCGCTGGCCCAAAACCATTATCAATTGATGAATACAAAAAAAGGCAAAGAACTAAAATTCAACTTCCAGAACAAAAAACACCGAACAGAGAAAGGGGTGGCAGAAAAGTGAGAATACGCCAGGAAATAGGCAATCTGTTCAGGCTCGGCACACTAGCCAACAAGGAGGAAAAACAGAAATTTCTCCAACAGGCGAAAAATCTGCAAAGGATACAATCCAGTGAGAGGAAGTACAACAAAGCAAAAAGTAGTTATAGTCACGTTAGTTATAGTCACGAATAATAATAATAACAATAATAATATTATGAACTCAAACTTAATTTTAATAGACATAGTAATAATTATATTTATAATATTAATTGTATACCTATTTTTTAAAATTGCGAAACACTTTTGCAAAGAAAAAATAAGAAATATTGCATCAGAGGAGGTAAAAAATATAACCGTTTAAAACAAAAAATTAGTTTTTTAAAAATGTATTTCAAAAATAGAATATGTTGAATATAATTAAAAATTTAAAATCTATTATTGAAAATTTTAATTAAACTCCGAACAGGGTTTATACAGCTAAATACATTGCTAAAAAGAAATCAGAAATACAAAGGTTAGAGGAAGATTTTAATGAAAAATATGAGGAATCGCCTAAAGATACCATTCAACAATCATTAAAAAAAAATTATAGATAATTTGCTATTAAGGTTAAAAGAAATATTGGAAAAGAAGGAGAAATTATTAGAGCAGACAGAAATTGAACGAGATTTAGAAGGTATTGATAAAGAATTAGGAAAACTAGAATTCAAAATGGCAAAATTCGACATTATCTCGAGCATTAAAATTATTCCAGAATTTAGTGGGGAGGTAGAGAAATTAACTAACTTCTTGAATTTGGTAGAGTTCGTTGACTCAGATCTCAGCGAGGTAACAGAGAAAGAAAAACTGAGTCAGAAAGAAATATAAATACGATATATAAAATAGCAATTAAGGGTATCAATGACTCTGAAACAAATTCGATAGGTTCTATAAAAGCAAAAGTAAAAATTGAAAATGATTATGTATAACAAAATTCCAGATAGTAGATGATAATTGCCCAATTAAGACCAATGGCATACTCGGAAGAGATTTTTTAATAAGGACAAACAGTAAAATAGATTATGAAAACTTTACTATATCAGTATACATAAATAATAATGAATACGTTCTACCAATGATAACACAATTACCCGAATCACAAAGCATTATTCTACCAGCAAGATCACAATCCTTGCACCCAATAAATTTCGAAATACAAGAAGACAGCATCGTGCTAAATCAAGAAATACAACATGGTGTTTTTATTGCAAATTCAATCATTCCAGCGAAAGGTATCGCTCAAGTTGCATTCGTAAATACTTTAGATCACGATGTGACGATAACACAATGCAAACCAAGCGTAGTTCCACTCACTGATTTTCATGTTATTGATCTAAAAAAAAACTTTGAGAAAAACAAAAAAAAGATCAATATGAAAGGCTATTAAAAGAACTGAACATCGACATATCAGATGAAAAAGCAAAACAAACCATTTTAGAAATATGTAAAGAATTTGCGGACTGCTTTCATCTAGATGGAGATACATTGACAGTAAATAACTTCTTCAAACAAAGAATTTCCATGACAGATAACAATCCCGTTTATATTAAGAATTACAGGCTGCCCCATGGACAGCTACAAGAAATCAATCAACAAGTAGATAAACTCCTAAAAGACAACATAATTGAAGCTTCGGTTAGTCCATTCAACTCACCCTTACTGGTGGTACCAAAGAAGGATTCCCAAGGAGAGAAGAAGTGGCGTTTAGTCGTAGATTTTCGTCAGTTAAATAAGAAAATAATAGATGATAAATTCCCATTAACAAGGCTAGATGATGTCTTAGATACGCTTGGCAGAGCTAAATACATTTCGACTTTAGATTTAACTAGCTCTTTCCATCAAATAGAGCTAGAAGAAGATTCAAGGCCTAAAACAGGATTTTCAACTCCCCGTGGCCACTTTCACTTCAAAAGGTTGCCATTTGGATTAAAAATATCAACTAATAGTTTCCAAAGAATGTTATCTGTGGCCTTAGCAGGACTTGAAACGGAAGCCTTTCTTTATGTCGACGATATAATCATATTTGGTTGTAGTCTCAATCATCACAATAGCAACCTAGTTAAAATTCTTCAAAGACTTAGAAAATATAATCTGAAATTGAATCCTAAAAAATGCAATTGGCTTAAAACACAGGTCACATATCTTGGACATTCTATAACGAACGAAGGAATAAAACCAGATCCACAGAAATATCAAGCAATTACTGCATATCCAACACCAAAAGATGCGGAGGAAGTTAAAAGATTTGTTGCATTCTGCAATTATTATAGAAGATTCATTAAAAACTTTGCAGAGATAGCCAGACCACTAAATATGTTGTCAAAAAGGGAATGGAATTTATCTGGACTGAAGAATGTGAAAATGCTTTCATTTCATTGAAAGACAAACTTATAAACCCACCAATTCTGAAATACCCAGACCATGGAGAGCGATTCATAATAACAACAGATGCTTCCAATACAGCTCTGGGAGCAGTTTTATCACAAGGTGAAATAGGGAAAGATCTACCAGTTCCCTATGCCAGTAGAAGTCTAACTAAACATGAGGTAAATAAACCAATAATTGAAAAAGAATTACTTGGCATACACTGGGCCATAAACTATTTTAGACCATATATCTATGGACGAAAATTCACCGTGATAACAGATCACAGACTATTAGTGAGTCTCTTCACACACAAGAATCCATCATCTAAAATGACAAGGATTAGACTAGATCTGGCGTACTATACATTAAACATCATTTATAAACAAGGATCAATGAACATGAACGCTGATGCACTATCACGCATCAAGCTTGATTCAGAAATACTAAAAGGCATGATCCCAACTTCAGATGTTAACATAATAACCAGATCAAAAACAGCAAGAATGGCAATGGAGAATAAGAATTCAAACAACATAGGAATAGAAGGAAATAAATTCAAAGAAAATAATCCAAATATATATACGTGGGAATGTGACTCTCTAGGAAAGGTAATGAAGATTATAAAATTGAAATTTAAAAAAGTGCCAACTACAAATCATGTACAACAGCGAGAATCCTCAACAAAACAGCTAGCTGTTAATTTTTATTTATTTGTTAAAAAAAAATATTTATTTATTTAAACAACTAGCTGTTAATTTTTATTTATTTGTTAAAAAAAATATTTATTTATTTAAACAATAGCTAATATTCTTATTAGTAATATTTTTTTTTTTTTTCATTTTTTACTTTGCGATATACTGGAGCCAAGATATTCGTAAAAAACAGAAAATGTCTTTTTTGGGGGGCTCCGACTTGCCTGTGTTCATACATAGATTTCTCGGCTCCCGTTTGGAGTAAAGAGCTCAATTTTTTGTTAAATTGACAAAACACAAAAGAAAAATTAACCAAAATATAAGCTTTTTTCGAAATAATAATGAAGAACCGTCTAAAAACCAAAAGAAAATTACTAAAACTAACGGTAACTTTTACTTATTTCTCCAAACAAACAAAACGTATTTAAATTTTTTACTGTGCAATGTACTGGAGCCGAGATATTTGCAAAAATCCCCAAAAAGTAAATTTTTACGAATAACTCTGGTAAAAAAAGTTGTCAGGTGGTGCAAATCTAGAGTTAAGCTTTTCTTGTAAGCCCCTATCGATTCATGAAAAAAAAAACAGACAGTGCCGATCAACGCAAGGTCAAATGACGATTCGACTGGACTAACAACGAAATTTTTCGTTTATGATTTCGTCGTGTCATTTTTGTATGGGATTTTTCGTTTCACATCAGCAGCGTTCAGGCTTAATAAGGAAAACAAACACTTAAAAATATTTTTTTTGAAGATTAGGGCTCTGTTTGTTTATTAATAAAAACAAAATACAAAAAATTAAATAAAATAAAATGCTTTTAAGCTAGGAACATATTCATAAAAATGGTGAAATATTGTGGAAAAGGATAGACATAATTACTCATTAAGTTGCGCGCAACAAAAACAAAGCAAAAGATTAAACCAGAAGAATGCAAACATACAAACATAAAGTACCGCTAGCCACTAACAGCACAAAAGGCACCCTACCTACACACGTTATAAATTTCAACTATCATTAGGTTTGTTCCCGAGATTTTTGGGCAGAAATTGTTGATAAGTCAAATTTTGAAGAGTGGGGATGAAATTCTCTCACAGAGAGAAAAACTGCCCAAAAAGTTTGGAACCTTAAGTCATATTTGTACACAATTGCCCCTCCCATCTTAACGGGGGTATATAGACCCCCCTTTCTGTATGGCTGACCTATTATTTTGGACCAATTTACACGCTCCAGTGCTTTGATGTATTTATGTCAACCATTCTTTATTTGCCATTATACTGTTTGATAACACTACTTTTTATATACATTTTTTTATCGCGTAATTTTGAATTGTTGTATTTTGGAAACCATTGGGTCTACAGAGTTGGTTTTGGTCTCAAAATGAAGAAAATTAAAATACTTTGAAATCCGTGAACAATGCTTTTTTTTGAAATTAATTACTTATGACTAAAATCACCAATTACTGGAAAAAGCGCGAAAAAATCGTGTTTTTTCTGATTTTTGACCATGAAGCGGTTAGCGCGCCGCTCGAGGTCGAAAACTTAGGTTATTTACTAGGCCAATATCCTGAAAACTCAGCAAAAAATAAGAAACACCAGCTTTGACGCATACGTACATATATAGTTACTTGCCCTTATTCATTCATTCATTGCTCAGCTCTAGTATGTCGTAGGGAGCTATTTTTTTTTTAATTTTAAGAAGTTAAAAGGACTAAAAACTAGTTTTTAACTAAGGGCCCAGTTATAGCTATCATTGGAAACGATCATTGAAAAAATTAATTGTCAATTTTGAGAGATTTAGAAGTTAAAACAAATGATTATTGTGATGCCAAAGTAAAGCTTATTGACTTAATAATTATTTCTAAGTAAAACGAAATTCAATTTGACACAAATTTTCTCATAAAATGACTTTTACTTTTTCAATGATGAACTACCTTACCAATGATCATTGAAATAATTAAAAGTTACGTTATGCGGAATATATGGCTTAAAATGAATTTTTTTTGATGAGAAATAATTTTGAAGTCGTAAGCTACCTTTCTGCATTAAAATATTCAATGATTAAACTTTCGAAGGCTCTCAAAATCAACAGCTAACTTTTTCAATGATGGCTATAACTGGCCCCTAAGCCGATTCACAAGCCTTTATCAAAATTATAAAATTAATAAAACTGACTAAAACTAGCTGTTAATTTTTATTTATTTGTTAAAAAAAAATATTTATTTATTTAAACAAAAGCTAATATTCTTATTAGTAATATTTTTTTTTTTCATTTTTTACTTTGCGATATACGTAATAAGATATTCGTAAAAAACAGAAAATGTCTTTTTTGGGGGCTCCGACTTGCCTGTGTTCATTCATAGATTTCTCGGCTCCCATTTGGAGTTAAGAGCTCAATTTTTTGTTAAATTGACAAAACACAAAAGAAAAATTAACCAAAATATAAGCTTTTTTCGAAATAATAATGAAGAACCGTCTAAAAACCAAAAGAAAATTACTAAAACTAACGGTAACTTTTTACTTATTTCTCCAAACAAAAAAAACTTAACACAACATGCTAGATAATTTTATTATTATTGTGCAATGTACTGGAGCCGAGATATTTGATAAAATCCCCAAAAAGTAAATTTTTACGAATAACTTTGGTAAAAAAAGTTGTCAGGTGGTCCAAGTCTAGAGTTAAGCTTTTCTTGTCGATTCATGAAAAAAAAAAACAGACAGTGCCGATCAACGCAAGGTCAAATGACGATTCGACTGGACTAACAACGAAATTTTTCGTTTATGATTTCGTCGTGTCATTTTTGTATGGAATTTTTCGTTTCACATCAGCAGCATACAGGCTTAATAAGGAAAACAAACACTTAAAAATATTTTTTTTTGAAGATGAGGGCTCTTTTTGTTTATTAATAAAAACAAAATACAAAAAATAAAATAAAATAAAATGCTTTTAAGCTAGGAACATATTCATAAAAATGGTGAAATATTGTGGAAAAGGATAGACATAATTACTCATTAAGTTGCGCACAACAAAAACAAAGCAGAAATTGTTGATCAGTCAAATTTTGAAGAGTGGGGATGAAATTCTCTAACAGAGAGAAAAACTGCCCAAAAAGTTTGGACACAATTTAACACAATTATTCTTTTAATTTTTTGTAACTTAGTTAATTCCAACGCGAAGAAAACTGAACGGATGACTCTACAACGGTAAATTTTGTATACAACGTACCAAAGGACCAACAATTTCTGCCCAAAGAAATTTCTTGGGCAGAATTTGTCAGCAGGGGAATTTGTTTTACTCTATCGTGAGCGCTCTCTTCTGCCCAAAACTACCAAATTTGTGAGGTGCGGAACAGCATTTGGGCAACAATTGTTGACAATTGACAGTTTTGGCCAAGGTGTGGAAGTAGTATAAATATCGGACTTGAGCAGCAGAGCATTTGGGTATAAGGTACCTGTACCAAAAAAGGCCCACCTAATATGTTTTCCCTAATAACTCCCTTATTGTATAAGATATGAAGGAAAACTAAATGCATTATAAAAATTAGTTCAATTATACAAAATAAAAGAGTAACTTAAGTTCAAGAAAAGCTGCTCAATATGTTTTTTTCGATGATTTGAAATAACCTTCCGTTGGGCCTTATTAGGAACCTGTGCTCCAAATAAGGCCCATAAGTTTTTTTCTCAAACAATGTTGAATTTCATCCTGAAAAAAGTAAAAATTAAACAAAACAGAAATTTTTTATAATATAGTTCTTATGATATATTTCAAGGAGAGTTTTTAAATGTCTTCTTGACAAAAAGGAACTTAAAAAAAACTTAAAACTAAAAATTAACATAAATAGAAATTCATTTTGAAAAATCAGCCTTTAAAGTAAAAGTAAGTAAATCAGTTCATTCTGTAATTAAATTAAAAAAAAAAAAAAAACTTAACAATTGAAGAGTTTAAACACATCCACCTGGACATTCAAAAGCCTCGTCTTCTTCAGTCAACCCGACGCATAGTTCATGATACCAAGCGCCGCAAGCCTGGCATTGCCTCATGTCTTCCATTCTATCAATTTTACAGGCGTGACAATACCACGCTCCTGTCCCTTCCTTTCGTTTAGGTTCCCTTTTGGATGTTGATGGTTTGGGTTGAGAAGCTGTATCCAGTTCCTTTTGTTTCTCTTCGAAAAGATGTTTTGTAACTTCTTGGCCTTTGAAGTTCTAGGCCTTTTTTCGATTTGTTATTCGACTGACCTTAGTTTTAGGTGTGGGAAGCAGTTTTTGAAATGGAGATTTTTTATTTGATTGTTTACGATCTTCTTCCTCTAATTGATCCACTGCTTGAAGCATTGTAGCTAGTCCTTTAATTTTTGGCGCAGAATTGAAACCCGATGTTTGAGCTACCAATGTTGAGAGTGGAGCATTGTCAGAGTCATCATCCGAGTTGAAGGGGTCCGGTATAATGTGAGGCTGCTGCGTTTGTGTACCAGATGTGCTTGGAACACTGTTTTCCAAATTTGTCGGGCATTGTAAATCGGAGAGAGCTGATGGGGCGAATGCTATCTCTGAAATCGCTTCTGGATCAAAAGGATACAATCCTGTCGCTTTAAATCCTGAAGTAATGTTGGCATATGTCATGCATTTTGACCAAACACTTGACAATATAACATTGAAGCTTGTTTTATTAAGTTTCCTTTCTGGAAACTTTGAAGTAAACTTCAATACTTCTTGATCCCAGTGATGCTCGAAAGATCGGTACACGGCTTTATCCAGAGGTTGGAGCTCGTGTGTGGTGTTTGATGGAAGACAATAGAGCGTTATTTCATGTTTTTCTGCTTCGTCCACAATACTGTAATCCAAATGACACGCAGCTCCGTCAAAAACTAAGAGGCAAGGTCCGGCAGCTTTGAACTTGCTCAAATGAGTTACAAAATCCACAAAAGTTGAGTGATTCATATAGCCTTTTGGGGTCATCTTAACTACGGACCCGAGTGGGAGATTATCCAAAAACTCCGGTTTTTGCCTTATGCCTTTAAAGATGACCATGGGTGGAATTGCAGTTCCTATGGCGTTAACGCAGCCTACAACGGTGACACTTTCCGCATGTTCGTTTGATATTTGGTGGACTCTTTTTGACCCTTTAAGAGCCAAGACGTTTTTTTGGTGGAGCAAATTTATTCTACAGCCTTTTTCATCCATGTTGTAGATGCATTCGGGTCTGTGCCTTATGTTTAATATATCTAGCAGGACCTCCAGTTTTGTGAAGTGGTCAGCCACGATTTGCTTATTTAATTTTTGGGCCCTAACGGGGTTCATGAATTGGGGCTTTCTAATCGACAACTCTGGGTTTCGCTTCATAAACAAGTTCATCCACTTTCTTCCTGCCAGATTTCCCGGCCTGCTGAAACTGTTGGCGATGTTGTTGGCCTCACAAAATACTGCGACTTGATGCCTTACTACTTTTTGTGTAAGTGGCATACCAACTTGAGCCAATCTCACAACTCTGTTACACAAATCCTTTTCCTGTTCGGCAGTGAATGTAGGTGGGCGACCCAATTTTTTTTTTGTTGAACCGCTCTTTATGTGGTTCCTGAGAGTCCTTCTAGGAACATTAAAGCGCGCCGAGGCTTCGCGTTGTGACAATAACCCCACTTCTTACAGATTGTATTGCATTTTCAATATCGGCTTCGTTCCAACTTGCCCGTTTATTTCGCTGTGCCATTTTTGCTGAAAATAAGTGAACAAAAAAATGGAATGAAAATTTTCTTAACCTTAATAAGGCCCACTCAAGATTTTCATGGGGCTTATTAGGAACACGGTAGACTTTTGTTTATAAAATTAAAAACTAAAATCTACCTGGTAAACAAAAATTTTTTTTTGTGAAAAATATATCCTTACATTATATAATTCACTAAAAAAATAAAAAAAAAGTGCTTACCGCAAAACTCTGACCACAAAACAAAACAGCTTTATTATTTAGTTTTTATAAAAACACGCGCGCGCACAGCTTCGCGAACTTCAATGAACTGCCAATCTCAACACGATCGAGAGAACCGGTTTTTTTTGTTGTCTGTGCAACGAAATGCGAAGGGTTACACATGCAAAGAAAAAAAATTCCCGTTAATTGTTGATCTTATTGTTTTCTGTCTCCTGGGCCTTATTAGGAGCTGGGCCTTATTTGGTTCAGGTACCTTATGTATTTAGTTGTTGTAAATGTACAATTATGGGATGACCTTAGTTTTCGTGAGTGTAATTGGGGGCTAAAGATGTGCCGAGATATTTGTATGTTTTTTGCTTGAAGGTTGACATGGTGGAAGTATAGTATATGCTAGAAAAAAGAATTCTTCGGTTTGTAGGTAGATTTGAAGTGGGTATGTTGATATGAGTTTTGTATGGTAGAAGGATCATATGTGATAGTATGTGAGTTCATTGACTTTGAGATGCATTGTTAGGTTGAAGGAAGATAATATTTTAAAGGAAACCAATTTGGGGGTAGAAAGCAAACAAATTATTTATTATTGTTGTTATAATAATTGTGATTTATTAATCCATGAATTGTTAGCCGGTGGTAGAGATAATAATAATAATGCCAAACATCAATCAAATCATCATCGGGCCCCACGTTGGGCGCCATATGTAACGAACTTAATAATGTGATAATGATAATGCCAATCATCAATCCTATGGCCCCACGTTGGGCGCTATATATAACGAACTAATAATATGATATGATAGATGATAATGATAATGCCAATCATCAATCCTATGACCCCACGTTGGGCGCCATCTGTAACAAAATAATGATCAAATGATATACTATCAGATGGAAGAAGATACACAGTGCTAACTCCAACGTGGTACATTCGATGACTAGAAATAAAATCATTCATCATCGGACCCCGCGTCTGACGTCATCTGAAACAAACCAATGATCATCATTATTCTCACTAAATAGAAGTCCTCTTTATAGGTTCTGCTTCCGTACCTTTGTTACCATCGGCAGCGAATAAAAAAAAACAAAGAAAACTCCCGATTCCTTTACAGAAGTGAAAACAAGACAAAAGATGGGCCTCGCATGAAGTCAATACAATTGCCTACGCTTTCACCTTTATTGAATATGCTTAGATGTCTCCACACATAATTTTACTCAAACACCAAAAATAATCTCTGACCATTAGATGAGTCAAGAAAAATTTATAAACCACAATGGCTTTTCTATACCAAAACAAACGACGAGAAAGATATGTAAATCATTAGATTTAAAAATCCCATTCATTTGGCCATTTTTATATTTTCTTCTGATTCTCATAACTCTCTCTAAACGGACATCAACCATATCCAATAGGTAAGAATGGTTGGGAAAGAGGAAAAACCATAACACGTATTTTGCTCGAGAGGGGTTTAATCCTCTCTGATTTCACAACAGAGATCTAAACAGCGTCTTCTCTTCTTCCCGATTCTTCCTAAAGGAATCTTGCTTCCCCTTTTCACTGAGCTTTCCCTTCTTCTAACACTAGACAAAAAGGATCACCCACCTACACAGATAGGAAGTTGTTCCCGCTCGACAACCACACTGGGCCTGCTGGATGCACGATTGATTAGCTCGCTGGATGAGGGGAGGATCTTGCAGTCGGAACATGGAACGGTGTTACATTATTTACAGACCCTAAATTCCTTGATGTTCATGGTTATACAAATATTTTAGATTGCTGGCCCCGAATTGGAAAAGCAATATTCGGTCAAATAGTCGTACCTCCTCTTCGAATTCATTATTTATGCGTAATAGCGTTTATTTACCGCGTCGCGAACTATGATGTTAATATCGCGTGAGCTGGACTTCGCCCTTCCCTATCTTATTAAACGTACTCTCTTATAAGATCCTTTGTTTCGATCGCTCGATTTTCACGAAACCCCTTTTTCGAGATGCTAAGATGTACTGCAATTTCTCAAACCTTCTATACCCACCCTAATCTGAGATGGTGTTCATACACCATCCGATCCTATGATGATTCTTTCGTTGGTTTGGAATATTGTTAAAAGAATCCCCTTTGTAGAGACGCAAAGATGTATTTCGCCTCTTTAGTCTTCATTACCTCACCCTACCATGTTTGACTCCTCGATGAATATTTAATTGTTTATAGAAGAATCACCCTTTGTGTACAAGAGAGAGAAGTTAAACAAACATCTCTTCCTTGTCTTTACTCTTCACCACGACTGATCATTCCAATGTCTTTCACCCCCTTATAAATAATTTTATTCAAGACTCATTATGTCTGTTCGAATCATACAATTGAAATTTTATTATTAAATCTTACTTTACACAAATTTTATCTTATAATAGACGGGTTAGTCCTATTAATATACTTTACTCTTTTCATGAATGTTCTTATACTTTCTCTATTCTCTATCACCCGTATTCATAAAGAAAAAATAGTTATTTTAGCTCCCGTGTTTAGGAAAACTACACCATGGAATACAAATTTTCTGGGCTTAAACTAAAGGCAATTGCTTACTGCTCCATTTGAGGGCGGAACATTGTGATTCCATGGGGTAGTTTTCCTAAACACGGGAGCTAAAATAACTATATTTTCTTTATGAATAAGGGTGTATATCTCTAACATACATTCTTTACTTTCTTAGTTCAAGAATTAGTTCTTGTTTCTTAACTACAAGTTGTTCTTAACTGAATTATTTGAATACGACGTACAATAAGGAAATTCTCCTTTTCGAACCGTCTCGCTTTGAGTTTTATTATTTTGAAATTATGGATTAAAACTAACCAACATTTTTATAGGCTATTGTCTTTTGTCTTAACTATTTTAAAAACTTTGGATCACTATATTCACTTCTATCTTTATATACTTTAAATTGAGGTTGCTGTAATTAATATTTCAAACAAAATAAAAGTAATGAGGCTACTGTAATATTCTTTAATCAAAAAAAAAAAAAATAAAATGTGAACTGATATTATTGTTCTTAAATCTTGTTTCACTTAAATGGGTTTCATTGTATTTGAGAGATAATTCAAATCGTTTGTTGTTCAATATGAGAATTTAATATAGTTAAATAATAATATAACTAAACAATATATTTAAACAATGTAGTCAAACAAACTAAAGATTAACTCACCGTTCTTTCCGCCGTACTTGTGCACAATTACTGCTGGATTAAGCTGGTTTCTATGCTGTGAAATTTGTTGACAAAACGTGATTTTTATGTTACTTGATGATCAATTTGAATTGTTCTGGTTATACTCTTTCAATATCACTGAATTTTAGTAGATGTTATATGATTTAGATATTCTTCACAAATTAAAATACACTATTTTTAACTTGCTGAAATATACCTATAAATTCCTAGCTAAAACAAAAATATTTGAAGATGATCTATTTTTTTTTGCAGACTGTACTGTAAGTAGATCTTCTTTTCTTTACTATTTTACTTAAAATGCGATTCGATTACCACCCAGGTAATTAGAATCTCGCTGTCGATTTTACTCGATATTTGTACTTTCGTAACCTTGATACAAAACAAAAAATATATAAATAAATATATAAGAATACCTTTTTTATCTTTCCTAAAATTTCTGAACTGAATCTTCTCTTTTGGGTTAGTAAATATAAATACTTAATCTTTCACTTGTTATGACTTTTTACTCTGAATTGTTAATTGTTAGATTTCTTAAAATTTTTACACAATCTCATATACACTTTTATAGGTTAATATTTGAGGATCTTGATTGTGACTCGATATTGCAGATTGACGTCGATGATTTGCTGAACTTCTCGAATGACATGATTCTCATCAGTTGATGTTTTATACTATGATCTGCTAAACTTCTGACATTCATATATTTTGGGGTTCTTATGATTTAATTGTGATTTTTGATTTGTTGCTACTGAGGTTTAATTATTTTCACAAATTGTCTATTTGAATTTTAACGGATATGAATTTCAAATTTTTGTTATGCTCCCAAAAGTATGCATTGATTTGAGGTGCTAGTAGAATTGGTTGTAACTTTAGCTAATATCGTAACTGATTATCGGATACACTTTTACGAGATTATGAGCTATTTGCCTTGTATCCCTTGTATATGAAATCCATAGTACTATCATGGTGAATGTCGAATGGACTGCCATCTTCAGATCGATTGTGAAAGAATCTCATCGAATTTCACAGTGGAGAAAATTGAGTTTTGTGGAGAATTTCTAGTAAGAATAAGTAAGGAATACTTATATTTATTATAGTTAGAGTGAAATAGGTAGAATGAATGTTTTTTGTTAGGTTTACATTTTTTTGTCGATTACTTTGCTATGCAAAGGTGCAGAGAATTAAAAAGTGTGAAAAAAATTTGGGAATTCTCCTTGGTTTGTTGGGTCTTGTGCTAAGCGCACAAGAGGAAGGGGTGGTTTTTTTTACAACTTGTGTGCAATGCAAGAAGACAATCGTGACGTCGCGTCGGCCGGCGGCGGCATGAAGTTCAAGGCATAGGTAGATTGTTTTTTTTTTTTGCTTTCTAGATATTAATGTATGTAGGTCTGTTGGCAAGAATATCAGTGATGCAATAATTCATGAGTTTCATGGCGATGATGTTTTTTGATGAGTATGGCTCATGGTAGGTAGTTAGGTTTGTCGCTTTTTTATTTTAACCTAGAAAGGTAGGTATGTTTGTAGATAATTTGTATTAATATCTAGGTAGGTACTAGGTACATGTAAGAAGGTACGTACCTTATTTGTATGTGAATGTTAATTTATTTATATTATAGATATAAATGAAAGAATAAAAATTGCAACAGCTTAAACTAGAAGTATTAAAAGTAGGTAGGTATCTATATACTAAAATTTATATAATAGCAAATTATATTCAGGGTTGCACTAAGAACGGAATTTTGGAAATTCGCACATTTAATAGGGTAGAACTGAATCAAAGTCAGTTATAAGGGGGTACATTTTTAATTTTTTCATATTTTTATAGGGGATGATAAAAAAAATTATCCATGTTTAAGCAATTTTTGACAGGATTTTTTTTTCATACCCAAAAAGATTTTTGAAAAAGGGTAAATTATTTTGGTCAATTTTTCAATCTATATGATTTTTAAGGGGTAGTTGGAAAAATCTAAAATTTTAAAATCTTGATATATTTGATGGCAATTAAATGGTAAAAATGTTATCTTTCTAACTTATCATTTGACAGATTTATTTAAGAAAGGGTAAACATTTTGAAACATTTTTTTTTGGGGTTTTATTAATATCTTTTCAATAAACAGTGGTAGAGGTTTCCAATATACTAATGAATTATAGCTATATGTTCCAGGAATTTGTATACAAAATTATATTTCTATTGTACTATTGAGCTGATAAATTTACAATATATAATTTTTACACATATTGCTTAATACCATGTGAGTGTAGGCATGGATTCAATTGTTTTTTTCTTATATTTAATCTCAATAAAATAACCATTAATTTGATAACTCATTTTTTAATCTGTACCTCCTTTATTAGTGTCACAATTGATTTTCTTAAAATTCATGAAAATTCAAATAAAATCCATAAGATTTACTTTGCTTTGTTCATTGTCAACAATCGTTTAATATTATAACTATTTTTCTGCCAATTTTCACGACTTAAACTTGACGATAATCAACTGGTTGCTGAAATGATCATTTACCCGGTTTCTTCTTAGTTTAATGTGAAAGTTGCTTCATTAATTTTGTTCATATCTTGAAAAGTAAAAGTCCTAGATCCATACGGTTTCCAGCGTTTGACTAAAAATTGACAAGAGCATTAAGTTTTGAAAACAAAAATTATGCTTAATTAGATAAATTTTTGAAAAAAATTAGCTTGACATTTTTTTTTTCCAAAATTTTTACTTGCTAAAATTTATTTTTCAAAAACTATTCACTCGAACAACTTAATTTAAAAATTATATTAAAGAATAGATTTTTGGCTTTTCAATATGCTATAGCGGCACTCTGTTAGTGTTACCGTAATTTTTTAAGTTTTGAGTGATTTTTTTTTTTGGAAATTGCCCCTCCCGCCTAAACGGATGAAAATAGACCCCCCTCCCATACGAATCTTGTCTTGTCTAAGTCCAACCTACACGCTCTAGCCTTTTATGACACCTTATGCAAACCACCCTGTATACACGTACTAAATACCTATTCAAAAAAATAATTTTGGAAGAAAAAAGTACTTTCATAAGTTTCGATTTTCTCTTAAACTAAACTATATATCAGCTCCTGGTTCTTAGCGTTTGACTAAAAACTAATTACAGCAATCGTTTTTGGAACAAAGAATATTACGTAAAATTCTGAAGTAAAAAATGCAAATAAATTTTATTTTTCAATTTTTTTTTTCTAAATTTTGACTTTGAAAAATTTTGTTTCAAAAACTATTCATTGAACATTTTTATTTTGAAAACAATTTAAAACAAAATAGGCTGAAAAAAGCTATCGCATAATATTGTAAGTAATATCGTCGATTTTTAATAATTTTTAATCCATTTAAAGCAAATGTTTTATAAAATTGTCCCTCCCCACAAACGGAGAAAGGTAGAAGTTTTAAGCTTTAAACATAAAAAAAAAACACTAACTAATTAAAATTATTATAAATTTCTAAAATTGTATTCCATTTAGAAATTTATAAAAAAAAGTTCACGAAAATAGGAACAATTACACTTAAATTTAAAAAAAAGGAAAAAATTCCTAACGAAAAAAGTTATTGGTAGGTAGGTATCTACAGGTAGGTACCTACCTGTCTACAATAAAACATTTATTTTGTAAACTACCTGGAATCAAAAAATCGGAAATTAAAATTAAAATAGGTAAGTAGGTAGGTACCTACCTGTTGGCACTTTTTGCAATTGGTTGATTTGAAAAAAAAAAAATAAAAATTTAGATCTAGGTTTAGTTAAAACAATTTTTTTTTAAATGTAGACACCTACGTAGGTATGTATATATAAACCAACCTACCTACCTTGGTATATATAAAAATGAAATTGACCGTCGACTCCGCATAACTGGAGCACCATAATTGCAGACCATTTGTTTCAGTAAAGCGGAGTTTTCAGTTAACCGAATACCGAACTATGGATAACTGAAACTTATTTCAAATAAGCGGAGTTTTTTTTCAAAACAAATATTAAATTTCATTTAGCCTGAGAATCAAAAAAAAAATGTAGGTATGATTTTTTGTATCAAAATAATATGTATGTACCTAATATGTCGTTATATTTCCATATGAAACAATTCAAACAACAAAGGTATTTACATTTTTAATCACAAAACGAATATGAATATATTATAATTAAAAACAAAAAAAAACGATCGTTTCCCTTATACGGAGTTGAAAAAGTGAAAAATGTTCCTTTGAGGCACACAATTTTGTTTCAATTATCCCGAGATTGCAATTAAGCGGAATTCAGTTATGCGAAGCAGGTTTTTTCTTAAAAAAGCCTCCGGAATAAATGTCTTGTTTCAGATAACCGATGTTTTCAGTTAAGCGGAGTTGGCTGTACGACGACTGGCTGGACGACTGAAACTTCGTTTCTTCTTTTTTTTAACAATATTTATATAGGTACCTACCTACAAACCTATACGTACATACCTACCTACACCTGAGTATAATTCAATTTTTAGTGCACTGACCGTTTTGCAATTTACATTAATGTTCTCTCTCTTGTTGATTTGAAAAAATAAAAATGTAGGTACCTACCTAGGTACATACCTATGTACATACCTAGGTAGCTTTAATTAAACGAACAATGTTGTAGGTATGTACGTAGGTACAGTTACATACCCAGCTTTAGTTCAAACATTTCTGGGCACAACTAAAACTTATAAAACCAACCTCCTAGGATATTGCCCACTGGCTGAAATTCAACCACCACATTGACAGACTAGTGTCAAATAATAAAATCATACCTATACCTACATGCCTGCTTGTATGATAAATTATGAATTAAAAGTAGGTAAACAAATACAACCTACCTACCACCAAGCACTTACCTACCTCAACATTGCATAGAAATTCTCCCTTTTTTCATAACTTATTTTCATACCTACCTACATATAGTTATGCATTATGTATGGACCTACCTATATTTGTCGCCATAATTAATTGTAAATTTCTTCAAAACATTTCAAGTCAAACTCAAATCATGCAAACAACATTAATATTAATAAAACCTACCATTCATGATTTATACGAATATTATCTACCTATGTAGATGTTCCCGCAAAAAAATATGCTCAAAATCTTGCACTTGCAACAAATTTCACGGCAAATAAGAAATCTTTGCAAGACAATTTAATATCAAAACTACCCTCAATAACATACGATTGCATATATACCTACAAATATACTTACACAACATGAACATATATTTTTCTTTCACGCATTAAAATAAACCTACACTTGATAATATAAGAATGGATACCTCCACGCATTATTCTTTCCCGCAAAAAAAAAACTATATTCCTTGCTTCAAGGTTGTTGACAACGACTACGCAAAAAGCTAACTTACATGTATGTATGTCCACTTCTCTTCTCGCATATAGCATAATCAGTAAATTAAGCAAAAAAAATAACCTTGCATTGCACATTCAATCAAAGAGGATACGAACATTTTTTTGCCATTCTCTTCACCTTTTTCTCATCATTGACGTTGAACAAAACCTTCGATTGGTAATCTCGCTTACTCCATTTGATTCTTACCAGAATCGAAAAAAATACACTCCTCTTGCTCTAACTACTTAGTTTCGATTCTCTGATAAATGGAAGTCTCCCAAAAATTGAAGTCTCCGCCGACAATTGTCTCCCAAAAATGGAAGTCTCCGTAGAGCTAAAGTGGCGCCACCAACGAAGCATTGTTGCACAAAAAAATTTTGTCCATGATAGTACTATAGTTTTCATATACAAGGCTTGTATCCCTTGTATATGAAAACCCTTGTATATGAAAACTATAGTACTATCATGGACAAAATTTTTTTGTGCAACAATGCTTCGTTGGTGGCGCCACTTTAGCTCTACGGAGACTTCCATTTTTGGGAGACAATTGTCGGCGGAGACTTCAATTTTTGGGAGACTTCCATTTATCAGAGAATCGAAACTAAGTAGTTAGAGCAAGAGGAGTGTATTTTTTTCGATTCTGGTAAGAATCAAATGGAGTAAGCGAGATTACCAATCGAAGGTTTTGTTCAACGTCAATGATGAGAAAAAGGTGAAGAGAATGGCAAAAAAATGTTCGTATCCTCTTTGATTGAATGTGCAATGCAAGGTTATTTTTTTTGCTTAATTTACTGATTATGCTATATGCGAGAAGAGAAGTGGACATACATACATGTAAGTTAGCTTTTTGCGTAGTCGTTGTCAACAACCTTGAAGCAAGGAATATAGTTTTTTTTTTGCGGGAAAGAATAATGCGTGGAGGTATCCATTCTTATATTATCAAGTGTAGGTTTATTTTAATGCGTGAAAGAAAAATATATGTTCATGTTGTGTAAGTATATTTGTAGGTATATATGCAATCGTATGTTATTGAGGGTAGTTTTGATATTAAATTGTCTTGCAAAGATTTCTTATTTGCCGTGAAATTTGTTGCAAGTGCAAGATTTTGAGCATATTTTTTTGCGGGAACATCTACATAGGTAGATAATATTCGTATAAATCATGAATGGTAGGTTTTATTAATATTAATGTTGTTTGCATGATTTGAGTTTGACTTGAAATGTTTTGAAGAAATTTACAATTAATTATGGCGACAAATATAGGTAGGTCCATACATAATGCATAACTATATGTAGGTAGGTATGAAAATAAGTTATGAAAAAAGGGAGAATTTCTATGCAATGTTGAGGTAGGTAAGTGCTTGGTGGTAGGTAGGTTGTATTTGTTTACCTACTTTTAATTCATAATTTATCATACAAGCAGGCATGTAGGTATAGGTATGATTTTATTATTTGACACTAGTCTGTCAATGTGGTGGTTGAATTTCAGCCAGTGGGCAATATCCTAGGAGGTTGGTTTTATAAGTTTTAGTTGTGCCCAGAAATGTTTGAACTAAAGCTGGGTATGTAACTGTACCTACGTACATACCTACAACATTGTTCGTTTAATTAAAGCTACCTAGGTATGTACATAGGTATGTACCTAGGTAGGTACCTACATTTTTATTTTTTCAAATCAACCAGAGAGAGAACATTAATGTAAATTGCAAAACGGTCAGTGCACTAAAAATTGAATTATACTCAGGTGTAGGTAGGTATGTACGTATAGGTTTGTAGGTAGGTACCTATATAAATATTGTTATAAAAAGGAGAAACGAAGTTTCAGTCGTCCAGCCAGTCGTCATACAGCCAACTCCGCTTAACTGAAAACATCGGTTATCTGAAACAAGACATTTATTCCGGAGGCTTTTTTAAGAAAAAACCTGCTTCGCATAACTGAATTCCGCTTAATTGCAATCTCGGGATAATTGAAACAAAATTGTGTGCCTCAAAGGAACATTTTTCACTTTTTCAACTCCGTATAAGGGAAACGATCGTTTTTTTTTGTTTTTAATTATAATATATTCATATTCGTTTTGTGATTAAAAATGTAAATACCTTTGTTGTTTGAATTGTTTCATATGGAAATATAACGACATATTAGGTACATACATATTATTTTGATACAAAAAATCATACCTACATTTTTTTTTTGATTCTCAGGCTAAATGAAATTTAATATTTGTTTTGAAAAAAAACTCCGCTTATTTGAAATAAGTTTCAGTTATCCATAGTTCGGTATTCGGTTAACTGAAAACTCCGCTTTACTGAAACAAATGGTCTGCAATTATGGTGCTCCAGTTATGCGGAGTCGACGGTCAATTTCATTTTTATATATACCAAGGTAGGTAGGTTGGTTTATATATACATACCTACGTAGGTGTCTACATTTAAAAAAAAATTGTTTTAACTAAACCTAGATCTAAATTTTTATTTTTTTTTTTTCAAATCAACCAATTGCAAAAAGTGCCAACAGGTAGGTACCTACCTACTTACCTATTTTAATTTTAATTTCCGATTTTTTGATTCCAGGTAGTTTACAAAATAAATGTTTTATTGTAGACAGGTAGGTACCTACCTGTAGATACCTACCTACCAATAACTTTTTTCGTTAGGAATTTTTTCCTTTTTTTTAAATTTAAGTGTAATTGTTCCTATTTTCGTGAACTTTTTTTTATAAATTTCTAAATGGAATACAATTTTAGAAATTTATAATAATTTTAATTAGTTAGTGTTTTTTTTTTATGTTTAAAGCTTAAAACTTCTACCTTTCTCCGTTTGTGGGGAGGGACAATTTTATAAAACATTTGCTTTAAATGGATTAAAAATTATTAAAAATCGACGATATTACTTACAATATTATGCGATAGCTTTTTTCAGCCTATTTTGTTTTAAATTGTTTTCAAAATAAAAATGTTCAATGAATAGTTTTTGAAACAAAATTTTTCAAAGTCAAAATTTAGAAAAAAAAAATTGAAAAATAAAATTTATTTGCATTTTTTACTTCAGAATTTTACGTAATATTCTTTGTTCCAAAAACGATTGCTGTAATTAGTTTTTAGTCAAACGCTAAGAACCAGGAGCTGATATATAGTTTAGTTTAAGAGAAAATCGAAACTTATGAAAGTACTTTTTTCTTCCAAAATTATTTTTTTGAATAGGTATTTAGTACGTGTATACAGGGTGGTTTGCATAAGGTGTCATAAAAGGCTAGAGCGTGTAGGTTGGACTTAGACAAGACAAGATTCGTATGGGAGGGGGGTCTATTTTCATCCGTTTAGGCGGGAGGGGAAATTTCCAAAAAAAAAATCACTCAAAACTTAAAAAATTACGGTAACACTAACAGAGTGCCGCTATAGCATATTGAAAAGCCAAAAATCTATTCTTTAATATAATTTTTAAATTAAGTTGTACGAGTGAATAGTTTTTGAAAAATAAATTTTAGCAAGTAAAAATTTTGGAAAAAAAAAATGTCAAGCTAATTTTTTTCAAAAATTTATCTAATTAAGCATAATTTTTGTTTTCAAAACTTAATGCTCTTGTCAATTTTTAGTCAAACGCTGGAAACCGTATGGATCTAGGACTTTTACTTTTCAAGATATGAACAAAATTAATGAAGCAACTTTCACATTAAACTAAGAAGAAACCGGGTAAATGATCATTTCAGCAACCAGTTGATTATCGTCAAGTTTAAGTCGTGAAAATTGGCAGAAAAATAGTTATAATATTAAACGATTGTTGACAATGAACAAAGCAAAGTAAATCTTATGGATTTTATTTGAATTTTCATGAATTTTAAGAAAATCAATTGTGACACTAATAAAGGAGGTACAGATTAAAAAATGAGTTATCAAATTAATGGTTATTTTATTGAGATTAAATATAAGAAAAAAACAATTGAATCCATGCCTACACTCACATGGTATTAAGCAATATGTGTAAAAATTATATATTGTAAATTTATCAGCTCAATAGTACAATAGAAATATAATTTTGTATACAAATTCCTGGAACATATAGCTATAATTCATTAGTATATTGGAAACCTCTACCACTGTTTATTGAAAAGATATTAATAAAACCCCAAAAAAAAAATGTTTCAAAATGTTTACCCTTTCTTAAATAAATCTGTCAAATGATAAGTTAGAAAGATAACATTTTTACCATTTAATTGCCATCAAATATATCAAGATTTTAAAATTTTAGATTTTTCCAACTACCCCTTAAAAATCATATAGATTGAAAAATTGACCAAAATAATTTACCCTTTTTCAAAAATCTTTTTGGGTATGAAAAAAAAATCCTGTCAAATATTGCTTAAACATGGATAATTTTTTTTATCATCCCCTATAAGAATATGAAAAAATAAAAAAAATTAAAAATGTACCCCCTTATAACTGACTTTGATTCAGTTCTACCCTATTAAATGTGCGAATTTCCAAAATTCCGTTCTTAGTGCAACCCTGAATATAATTTGCTATTATATAAATTTTAGTATATAGATACCTACCTACTTTTAATACTTCTAGTTTAAGCTGTTGCAATTTTTATTCTTTCATTTATATCTATAATATAAATAAATTAACATTCACATACAAATAAGGTACGTACCTTCTTACATGTACCTAGTACCTACCTAGATATTAATACAAATTATCTACAAACATACCTACCTTTCTAGGTTAAAATAAAAAAGCGACAAACCTAACTACCTACCATGAGCCATACTCATCAAAAAACATCATCGCCATGAAACTCATGAATTATTGCATCACTGATATTCTTGCCAACAGACCTACATACATAAATATCTAGAAAGCAAACAAAAAAAACAATCTACCTATGCCTTGAACTTCATGCCGCCGCCGGCCGACGCGACGTCACGATTGTCTTCTTGCATTGCACACAAGTTGTAAAAAAAACCACCCCTTCCTCTTGTGCGCTTAGCACAAGACCCAACAAACCAAGGAGAATTCCCAAATTTTTTTCACACTTTTTAATTCTCTGCACCTTTGCATAGCAAAGTAATCGACAAAAAAATGTAAACCTAACAAAAAACATTCATTCTACCTATTTCACTCTAACTATTATAAATATAAGTATTCCTTACTTATTCTTACTAGAAATTCTCCACAAAACTCAATTTTCTCCACTGTGAAATTCGATGAGATTCTTTCACAATCGATCTGAAGATGGCAGTCCATTCGACATTCACCATGATAGTACTATGGATTTCATATACAAGGATACCTTGTATATGCACAACTTTTATTTATTAAAAATCTACAAACCGAGATATACCCGGTTTTACAACTGAAAATTGATAAATAGTCGTTTCGAAAAGTACTTAGTAGTTATAAGGGGGTACATTTTTTATTTTTTTTTTATTTTTACATATTTTTATAGGGTATGATAAAAAAATTATCCATGTCTAAGCAATTTTTGACAGGATTTTTTTTTCATACCCAAAATGATTTTTGAAAAAAGGTAAATTATTTTGGTCAATTTTTCAATCTATATGATTTTTAACGGGTAGTTGGAAAAATCTAAAATTTTAAAATCTTGATATATTTGATGGCAATTAAATGGTAAAAATGTTATCTTTCTAACTTATCATTTGACAGATTTATTTAAGAAAGGACAAACATTTTGAAATTTTTTTTTTGGTTTTTTATTAATATCTTTTCAATAAACAGTGGTAGAGGTTTCCAATATACTAATGAATTATAGCTATATGTTCCAGGAATTTGTATAAAAAAATTATATTTCTATTGTACTATTGAGCTGATAAATTAACAATATATAATTTTTACACATATTACTTAATACCATGTGAGTGTAGGCATGGATTGAATTGGTTTTTTCTTATATTTAATCTCAATAAAATAGCCATTAATTTAATAACTCATTTTTTAATCTGTACCTCCTTTATTAGTGTCACAATTGATTTTTTAAAATTCATACAAATTCAAATAAAATCCATAAGATTTACTTTGCTTTGTTCATTGTCAACAATCGTTTAATATTATAACTATTTTTCTGCCAATTTTCACAACTTAAACTTGACGATAATCAACTGGTTGCTGAAATGATCATTTACCCGGTTTCTTCTTAGTTTAATGTGAAAGTTGCTTCATTAATTGTTTTCATATCTTGAAAAGTAAAAGTCCTAGATCCATACGGTTTCCAGCGTTTGACTAAAAATTGACAAGAGTTTTGAAAACAAAAATTATGCTTAATTACATAAATTTTTGAAACAAATTAGCTTGAAATTTTTTTTTCCAAAATTTTTACTTGGAAAATTTATTTTTCAAAAACTATTCACTCGAACAACTTAATTTAAAAATTATATTAAAGAATAGATTTTTGGCTTTTCAATATGCTATAGCGGCACTCTGTTAGTGTTACCGTAATTTTTTAATATTTTTTTTTCTGTTTTAAGTGATTTTTTTTGGAAATTGCCCCTCCCGTCTAAACGGATGAAAATAGACCCCCCTCCCATACGAATCTTGTCTTGTCTAAGTCCAACCTACACGCTCTAGCCTTTTATGACACCTTATGCAAACCACCCTGTATACACGTACTAAATACCTATTCAAAAAAATAATTTTGGAAGAAAAAAGTACTTTCATAAGTTTCGATTTTCTCTTAAACTAAACTGTATATCAGCTCCTGGTTCTTAGCGTTTGACTAAAAACTAATTACAGCAATCGTTTTTGGAACAAAGAATATTACGTAAAATTCTGAAGTAAAAAATGCAAATAAATTTTATTTTTCAATTTTTTTTTTCTTAATTTTGACTTTGAAAAATTTTGTTTCAAAAACTATTCATTGAACATTTTTATTTTGAAAACAATTTGAAACAAAATAGGCTGAAAAAAGCTATCGCATAATATTGTAACTAATGTCGTTGATTTTTAATAATTTTTAATCCATTTAAAGCAAATGTTTTATAAAATTGTCCCTCCCCACAAACGGAGAAAGGTAGAAGATTTAAGCTTTAAACATAAAAAAAACACTAAGTAATTAAAATTATTATAAATTTCTAATATTGTATTCCATTTAGAAATTTATAAAAAAAAGTTCACGAAAATAGGAACAATTAATAATTATTATTATTGTATTATTTATGCAAAAATTCATATTTAAGTTTTTCAAATTTATTTTACACTTAAATTTAAAAAAAAGGAAAAAATTCCTAACGAAAAAAGTTATTGGTAGGTAGGTACCTACCTGTCTACAATAAAACATTTATTTTGTAAACTACCTGGAATCAAAAAATCGGAAATTAAAATTAAAATGGGTAAGTAGGTAGGTACCTACCTGTTGGCACATTTTGTAATTGGTTGATTTGAAAAAATTAAATAAAAATTTAGATCTAGGTTTAGTTAAAACAATTTTTTTTTAATGTAGACACCTACGTAGGTATGTATACATAAACCTACCTACCTACCTTGGTATATATAAAAATGAAATTGACCGTCGACTCAGCATAACTGGAGCACCATAATTGCAGACCATTTGTTTCAGTAAAGCGGAGTTTTCAGTTAACCGAATACCGAACTATGGATAACTGAAACTTATTTCAAATAAGCGGAGTTTTTTTCAAAACAAATATTAAATTTCATTAAGCCTGAGAATCAAAAAAAATGTAGGTATGATTTTTTGTGTCAAAATATGTATGTACCATATTCATATTTCCATATGAAACAATTCAAACAACAAAGGTATTTACATTTTTAATCACAAAACGAATATGAATATATAATAATTAAAAACAAAAAAAAAAATGATCGTTTCCCTGTTGTTGAAGTTGAAAAAGTGAAAAATGTTCCTTTTGAGGCACACAATTTTGTTTCAATTATCCCGAGATTGCAATTAAGCGGAGTTCAGTTATGCGAAGCAGGTTTTTTCTTAAAAAAGCCTCCGGAATAAATGTCTTGTTTCAGATAACCGATGTTTTCAGTTAAGCGGAGTTGGCTGTACGACGACTGGCTGGACGACTGAAACTTCGTTTCTTCTTTTTTTTAACAATATTTATATAGGTACCTACCTACAAACCTATACGTACATACCTACCTACACCTGAGTATAATTCAATTTTTAGTGCACTGACCGTTTTGCAATTTACATTAATGTTCTCTCTCTTGTTGATTTGAAAAAATAAAAATGTAGGTACCTACCTAGGTACATACCTATGTACATACCTAGGTAGCTTTAATTAAACGAACAATGTTGTAGGTATGTACGTAGGTACAGTTACATACCCAGCTTTAGTTCAAACATTTCTGGGCACAACTAAAACTTATAAAACCAACCTCCTAGGATATTGCCCACTGGCTGAAATTCAACCACCACATTGACAGACTAGTGTCAAATAATAAAATCATACCTATACCTACATGCCTGCTTGTATGATAAATTATGAATTAAAAGTAGGTAAACAAATACAACCTACCTACCACCAAGCACTTACCTACCTCAACATTGCATAGAAATTCTCCCTTTTTTCATAACTTATTTTCATACCTACCTACATATAGTTATGCATTATGTATGGACCTACCTATATTTGTCGGCATAATTAATTGTAAATTTCTTCAAAACATTTCAAGTCAAACTCAAATCATGCAAACAACATTAATATTAATAAAACCTACCATTCATGATTTATACGAATATTATCTACCTATGTTGATGTTCCCGCAAAAAAATATGCTCAAAATCTTGCACTTGCAACAAATTTCACGGCAAATAAGAAATCTTTGCAAGACAATTTAATATCAAAACTACCCTCAATAACATACGATTGCATATATACCTACAAATATACTTACACAACATGAACATATATTTTTCTTTCACGCATTAAAATAAACATACCCTTGATAATATAAGAATGTATACCTCCACGCATTATTCTTTCCCGCAAAAAAAAACTATATTCCTTGCTTCAAGGTTGTTGACAACGACGACGCAAAAAGCTAACTTACATGTATGTATGTCCACTTCTCTTCTCGCATATAGCATAATCAGGAATTAAGCAAAAAAATAACCTTGCATTGCACATTCAATCAAAGAGTATACGAACATTTTTTTGCCATTCTCTTCACCTTTTTCTCATCATTGAAGTTGAACAAAACCTTCGATTGGTAATCTCGCTTACTCCATTTGATTCTTACCAGAATCGAAAAAAATACACTCCTCTTGCTCTAACTACTTAGTTTCGATTCTCTGATAAATGGAAGTCTCCCAAAAATTGAAGTCTCCGCCGACAATTGTCTCCCAAAAATGGAAGTCTCCGTAGAGCTAAAGTGGCGCCACCAGCGAAGCATTGTTGCACAAAAAAATTTTGTCCATGATAGTACTATAGTTTTTATATACGGTATGAATGGATTTCACAAAGGTTTAATTTACACAAATCACTATCACTGATATTAGTAATATATCGATGGATGAGAATTTGCAATATTTCATGTAACATGTACGTGTCTGGCCACGTGGTTTGCGGAAGTCTTTCTGGACTATACACATCGAGAATCTTCCTCGAATCTTGATGCTTTTTATTCTTTAATAAAGATGGTTTTGCTGCTTTCTTTCTTTTTTATTTCGTTTAGTTGGATTTCGTAGTGTACTTTTCTCGTTTAGTGAATTCCCCAAAGCAATATAATTGTACCTGTTTAATTCACCCAGAAAAAGAAATATTATAAGAATATTATGGTCGCATGAGTAAGTATTATGGAAGATAGAACTTTTTTTTTTTTTGTGCTCAAATAGATTTTAAAGAAACATGAAACTTTACCTTTTTATGCAAGGATCTTGCCTTTCCCCAATATTCCGGAACATGTGGCTTTCTTCAGCCGAAGAAAATTCCGACGCCATTTCATGGCCACCAGTGTAATTTTTGGTGCGACACGAAATTCAATCGTCCACCTTTTTTATTCCACGAAATTAAGAGAAATACTTTAAGAATAACTTTACTTGATTTTTTCTATCTTTTATAAAAAAATTGCTAACTTTTAACCAAAGAAAAAAACGTTAAAACACTCACCATCGATGAAAGGTTTTCCCAATAAGAATTTATATACGTAGTTGACTCTTAGACGGCCAGACACAGAAAGAAAGAATGTCTGCTCGTCGATTTACTAAAGAACCTAAGTGAACTTGGCCGCGGCTACATGGAATGCATGGAATCGAAGAGGAAAGGTTAGTTCCCTGTTTTCGGACATTGATTTATAGTGTTAGGCCAGTTCATTTTCTTGACTGTTTTCGCATATTTGTAACAGTTTGAGATTTTTGTTCTGTTTACTGGATTAGACGTAGAGATTACTTCTAATAAACTATGAAGTGTTTAAAGATCGTTATAGACAATCAATTTGTGTTCGTTCTGACTTGGTCTCTGACTTGAGTTTTAAAAAAAAGTCTCTCGTCATTGATTTCGTCTGTCTGCATATGCTTATTCCTTACAATTTAACATATACATTATCTCCCTTACTTTTAAGTACTTTTTCAAGGAGATAAATATTAGGGTATTTAGTCTTTTGTAATTCGTTTTCATAAAAACAGCCGCTGATAGGTTGACCTTTAAAATCTTCAAAGAGATATGTTGCTGGATTTGTTAGGTTTACTTTTCTTATCTTAAAAATTTCCGTTGTCCAATTTGGTGTGTAGCCTTTCACGAAAACGTGTTTGAACTTGCTTTTTCTAACATTGTCGTCAACTCGAAATTTACCCTGTGGAGCGATTTTAATTCTGTTATAAGCATTAGATAAGAGTTTCTTAGAGTTTTCCTGTTTCACATCGATTGGGCACATTTTTATAGTTCTATGCATAGAGTGATTGTATTCAGTCACCAAATCATCAATAATAGATGTCCATTTGTAATTGCCATTAAAACTGAATTCCTTCCACATTTTTTCCTTGATTGCGCGATTAAAGCGTTCAACAATTGACGCCTTCAGCGAGCCGAATGTAGAGTAATGATTAATGTTATGTAATTTCATTAAATCATGAAATGTCTTATTAAAAAATTCTGTTCCATCATCAGTTTGTAGGTTTTTAGGCTGTCGCGATGATTTTATGAAAATCAACTTCATTTCTTGTGCAACAGATGAAGCTGTCTTATTTTTCAAAGCAACTGCCCATGCATATTTCGAGAAAGTAACAATAACTGTCATAAGATATTTATAGCCATTATTTTCTTTATGATAAGGTAGCATTTCAACCAAATCAGCTTGCCATAGGTCATCAAACCCCTTGATAACAACCCTACGCCGATTGAAATTCTTTCTTGCTGACCTATGAAGCTCTTCAACGACTTGTCGTTTACTCATTCTGAAATAAAAAATCATTTTTATGGTTTTATATAATGGGTGATTTTTTAAGAGGTTTAGAACTTTTAAAAAAAAAAAACACAAAAAAATCGAAAAAATGAATTAAATATTTATTTGAATCGATAGTTTGAACCTTGCAATTTAATGTTTAAAGATAATTTCATGCAAATGTTGACCGCGGCTGCGTCTCAGGTAGCCCATCCGCTGAGTCCAATTTTGGCATACTCTTTCACACATATCGGCCGGTATCTCACGAATGAATGCATGGATGTTGGCTTCCAGTGCGTCAATCGAAGCGGGCTTGTCCCTATAGACATTAGCCTTGACATACCCCCACAAAAAATAGTCTAATGGTGTCAAATCGCACGATCTAGGCGGCCAATTGACCGGCCCGAAACATGAAATTAACTGTTCACCAAACTCGCCTCGCAATTGCGCCATTGTTTCGCGTGCTGTGTGGCATGTGGCACCGTCTTGTTGAAACCACATATCAGAACTTCCATTTCGGGCAAAAAAAAGTTTGTTATCATCGCTCGGTAGCGTTCACCATTGACAGTAACGCTGCGATTCGCATCATCTTTGAAGAAATATGGCCCAATAATGCCGCCGGCCCATAAACCGCACCAAACAGTGGCTTTTTCGGGATGCATTGGTAGCTGTTGCAATGCTTCTGGCTGATCTTCACTCCAAATGCGACAATTTTGCTTATTTACGTACCCATTCAACCAAAAATGAGCCTCATCGCTGAACACAATTTTTCGATAAAAAAGCGGATCCTCGGCCAGCTTTCCAAGAGCCCATTCACCAAAAATTCGGCGTTGTGGTAGGTCGGCTGGCTTTAGTTCTTGCACCAGCTGTATCTTAAAAGGCTTTACGCCCAAATCCTTCCGCAAAATTTTCCACGTAGTGCTGTAACAAAGGCCTAACTGCTGGGAACGGCGCCGAATCGACATTTCGCGGTCTCATTACGTAGCCATCCAAGGCTAAACCAAATTCAGTTTTTATATTTGATGATGTGGCTTGTGAAAAACAAAATACTATAAGAGATTTTTTCTGTATGGGGCGTCATAGCGGAGTAGATAGCTTCTACTTATGTCAATCATATACACACATTGCAAAACATTTGATTCGAGATAATGCTAACTATATAATTCTCTTCAAGCAAGATGATCTTAATTTGAAGCATATTTATAATGATCACATATATTCAGATATATCATTTAAACAATTTAAAGAGCTAAGTTCCGAGTGTTGGAAAGAATTGTATGGGTTTCTTGTTATTAATAAGGATAGTTGCGTAAAAAATGGTCGAAATAAAAAATCGTTTAAAGAAACAGTAATCTTATAAATCGAAACAGTCATTAAACTGCTTCTCATATTAATACACCTATCTTAAAACTGCCCCGTATTGAACAGCCCCTGTATTGAACTGCCCTGTATTGAACAGCCCTGTATTGAACTGCCCTATATTCATTCGTTCCTATTGAAAGGGGGGCTGATTAACCGCTCTGCATTCAACTACTCTTTATAGATATGGATACCAATATAAAAACACTTAAAAATCTTATAAAGACAAAGGAAGCCTTGAAGAAAAAATATATGCTCCTGAAAACTGGAAAATTCATTAAAGATACTGAAATTGAAAACACGTTTAAGACAATTGTTGAACCCTTACGCAAAATCGCAAAAAATGTGAAAAATAATGGAACCAAGCATAGCGAGTTAAACGAAATAAAATCACCCTCCGTTAAACGTCGTCTTCAATTTAATCGTCTTAGAGAAGAAGCAGAAGATGAAGATATTTCACTGGAAGAAGATATAAACTCAACAGTATCAAATTCAATGATAGCTGAAGACGATTCTTTATTTAAAACACCTGCAAATAGCTTCAATGAAAGTACTCCGATCAACGGAACTTTAAATTCAAATTCAGATCATGATAAGATCTTTGGCCAATACTTTGACGTTGATTCGAATTCAAATAAGTTGGGGAAATCAAATTTTCAAATTAACGATGACAACAATATTGTAATTGATGAAGAAATTTTCCGTGGAACTGAAGGTCTTCTTGAACTTGTTCTACATAAGAACCTTAGAAAAATATTTATACTAGTGAAGATTTAAAGCAGTACCATAAAATATTACAGAAAACATGTGCTCACTTGAGAAATCATGATATAAATTCACAAGTTAAAGGTAATAGAGGAGCAAAGTATAAGAAAATCATTAAACCTCCGATTAAGAGTATGATAAAAATTAAACAAAAAAAAGTCGGAAATGCATACATGAATAATTGTCCTGCAATGATCTACTCAGCTAATCCTATTGATTATGTGTATTGGGACAACTCAAATGAGCTTGTAATGGGTGATGGCTACGTAATACTACATTCCTTTTATTGATTTTATAAGTTTTTTTAGGAATGCATATTTTGGTTGATGTAATGATTTAGAATATATGTAAATGTTTTCAAACTTCAAACCATTGGCATCTAAAAGAATGCTTAATATAACGTTATTTTCCGCAATTAGATGGACCTACGATTATTCCTCGAATACTATTAGGAAATAATTGACCACGCTTCTTTTTTAGTTTTACATTTCCTTCAAAATTTTGTATACAAATAGATTGTTGCTGCCTTACAAACTTCATTTTGTTGAATGAAGCTTTTTCATATAAATCTCCATGTCTTATAGATATTATTTCATAGTCGTTTCTTACGTCTTATGCAACAGTTATATAATGCTTAATTTTGGAACAGAATCATTCAGTTCTAATAATTCAGTTCAGGGAAATGGATTGGTTAATTCATTAATAAACAAGCTTCCATTTGAATTACATCTGCCATCTTATAATTTTTGTGGCCCCGGGAGTAAACTTAAGGAGCGTCTTGCTAGAGGAGATCGGGGGATCAATCAACTAGATGAAGCTTGTCGAGAACACGATATAGCATACAGTCAAAGTAATAATTTTAATTACAGGCATATAGCCGATAAAATTTTATCAGAGAAATTCTGGCAGAGGTTCATAGCTAAGGATTCATCGTTATCAGAAAAACTAAATAGTCTTTTAGTTACTAACATGATGAAGGCCAAATCTTCTCTCGGAATGGGTATAACATTAAAAACAAAGACAAAGAAAAGCCGTCAGTGTTCTAGGATTAAGAAAACTAATTTATTAAAAAATGCAGTAAAAAAAGCTAAGGCAATAATAATAATAATAATAATACCAATTCCAAAAGTTGGAGGACTTTTACCATTGCTTCCTATCTTAGCAGGACTATCAGCTGTAGGTTCTCTAACCGGTGGTGTTGCAGGAATGGTAAAAGCTATACGCGATTCAAAGATTGGGAGAAAAGAGTTGGAAGAAAATAAACGACACAATAACATTAATATATTTAATATTTGGTGTTTTCATGAGGGATACATTACCAATAAAACCTTTTAAAATGGAAAGTGAAGTCGTAAATTTAGATAATAATAGCGGGGTCGGTACACATTGGGTAGCTTATATCAAAAATAAAAATAATGTAAAATATTTTGATAGCTTTGGTAATTTAAGATCTCCTCAGGAAATAGTAAGATACTTTCATGCATATAATAATTACTAAAATCACAAATGCTTACAACGCTTTAATACCTTTAATTGCGGTCACTTATGTTTAGAGTTTCTTGTAAATCAAAATAAATAAGCTATACAACATAACTTTTGTTTCATTTCTTTCACACCGATAATGTCGATAACACTTACGTTAAGCGGAAAAAAGTCTACTCTCACAACAGAGTACTTCCCACCAATAGTATTAGACTCAAATTTTATATGCGGATTAGTGGATTTTCAAACATACAACTCTATACCTAACGTAGATGTAATTATTAACTTATTTCATGTAGGTAATGATGTAATAGTGCTTCCTATTGGTTCTTACGAAATTGAAGATACAAATAATTATATTTAAGAAGAGCTTAAAAAAAAAAATAGTACAGCAAGTATAAAAATTAGAGCAAATAACAACACTTTAAAATGTGAAATAAGTTCCACTGAAGATATAGATTTTTCACAATCTTATTCGATTGCCTCACTTTTAGGATTCAGTAAAAGCAAACTGCTTGCACAACAGATCTTTACGTTGATATCAATCGTGTAAATACAGTGAGAGTTGAGTGTAACTTAATTGATGGAATATTCATAAATAGTCAACCTGCACATGTACTTCATCAATTTGCAATTAAAGTCAGCCCAGGTTATAAAATGATTGAGGTTCCTAAAAATGTTATTTATTTACCAGTGAACGTGAAGAAGATAGGTTCAATAACAATCAATTTGTTAGATCAAGACGGACACCTTATTAACTTTCGAGATGAATTAATAACGATACGATTACACCTTAATAATCAAAAATGATAATTTATAATACTACCTCTAATGCTAATAATTTCTACAAAAGACTGGATTCACCTAGCCCTATAATCAATACTTCATCAACTCCTAAAGCGAGAGTACAAACGCTAACATCCCAAAACCAATCGTTTTTATTATCATTAGGATTCACATTGAAGAAAAGAAAAGAATAACTATATATGTATATATGCTGAATATTTTTCAAGAAGTGGCATTTGATGATAGTATTTCAAAATACGAATATCATTCCTATTTACCGTATTTAAATAATTTTGGTAAAAATGACATTATCCACATCTGCGTGCAACATCAAAATCTCAATATATTACCTTCGGAAAGTTACATTTATGTTGACTGTATCGAAAAATGATGGATCGGATGTCAAAAAGATAAAGCTTGTGAGCAATTCTTTAGCATTCCTATTTGATGAAATCCGATATGAATTGAATGGTATTGAAATAGATAGCAATCGTAATGTGGGGATCACAACTTCTATTAAAAATTATATTTCTTTGAGTCAAAATGAAAGCGTAATGATGTACAATGGAGGGTGGTGTCCGAATTCTTCAGTTAACTTAGATGGATCACATTTTAATTTTTGCTTACCACTCAATAAACTTTTGGGTTTTCCTGAGGATTTCAAACAAATTGTTCCTAACGCTCGACATGAAAATTCACTTATAGCTGATGCGAAGATAACACTGCTCAAAGTTCAGTGGAAAGTGCCACATATTCATCTAACTGATTCTTTAAAATTAAAATTATTCAAATCTATAAATGATAATGATACCATGAAAATCGCCTTTCGTAATTGGGATTTATATGGATATCCAACCCTACCTACTAGTAACCATCATATTTGGAATGTTAAGACAACTTCTCAAGTTGAGAAGCCTAGATACATTATTGTTGCTTTACAAACTAACAAAAGAAATCAACTGAAAGAGAACCCCACTTATTTTGATCACTAACATCAAGGCATATTTAAATTCCGACGTTTATCCCTATGAAGATCAAAA
Organism: Melangyna quadrimaculata; assembly: GCA_949320155.1. Classification (NCBI taxonomy): domain Eukaryota; kingdom Metazoa; phylum Arthropoda; class Insecta; order Diptera; family Syrphidae; genus Melangyna; species Melangyna quadrimaculata. Next base: position 523,657 of record OX439487.1, read on the forward strand.
TATATCATTTGATCAAAATAACTTTAGTATTCTTTATGAAATATATAGTGAGTTTAGAAGAAACTTTTATAATTGCTCTGTTGCAGAGCCATTGCTAACAAGAAATCTCTTCAAGTCACAAGCAACTATTTTTGTGATCGATTGTAGACATCAGAATGAAATAATGAAAACTGGACCAGTTGATATTCGTTTGGAAATAAAAACGGCTAAGGAACTACTACCTAATACATCGGCGTATTGCTTAATGTTGCATGATCGAATTACAAATTTCAATCCTCTAAGTCAATTAGTATCTAGAAATATTTAAATGATTTAGTTCAATACAACTCTTACTCAAGAACACACCAGCCCTAGCAATGCCGTTCATCATTGATATTCAAGGATTTAGAGGACATAATGATAAGTTTATAGTTAAAGAAATAGCTATTATGCGTGATCGTAGCCATCACCACTTCATAATCACACCTCCGTTTGACTTTAAGCATTTATCAACATTATTGAAAAGACAAGCAAAATGGCTGTATCAAAAGCATCATGGTTTGCATTGGAATGGCGGATTCACCATATATCAAAAAGTTAAAGAATTTCTCCAAGATAATATTATAAATCGCGTCGTTTATGTTAAAGGTGATAAAAAATTACGATTGATAAGGCAACTTCTAAATGAAAACGTTGATGTAATAAATGTTGAAAATATAAACTGCCCCAGCTTCAAAGAACTAAAAAGACTTTTTCCAAGCGAACTAACATGCTTATCACATAACAAATGCTGTGCCCTCCAAAACGTATTCTTATTAAATAATTTTTTACATAGTCAGCTTTCACCACAGTTTTCCTAATTTTTTTTTCTGTTTTACGAAATAAGAAGCACATTGTAAATTTTTTTTTTGTTTTTATTTTTAAGTTTTATTTTATTCTTACATACTATAAGTTTTTCGTGTACATTTTTTTTTTTTTTTTAATTTTCATATAAAATAAAAATAAATAAATATAATTTACTTAAAACTAAGAGACTGTTTTTATTATGATATTCGAAAATGACCCCAAGCATAGGTGCTTATTCCATCTTCCCTTATGTATCTTTTATCATCAAGATGACTTAAAACAATCTTATTTAACTGCTGAGTATAAATTTGGTGTGCAAAAGATCGAAAAACAAACATTTCGCCATGATAAATTCGTTTGTTATATAAACAATCATTATAACTAGCTAAGTTTATGTCGTTAAGGGCTATCTTTTTGACGACTTTAGCTTTCTTTATTTCCGTTTCTTCAACGGAATAAGAATACAATTTCGATCTAAGTCCAATGAATTCCTTTATAATTTTCCCGGAACTTTCATCCTTCATCATACCCAAAACTTTTTTATTTTTCAAGAGAATATTATAGGGATTATCTATTGGGTATGCTGAAGTATCAAAATATAACTCAATATCATCTCCAATATCACTATAAAAATCATCAGTCTTGATTGTGTAAATAAATGAATCCGTATCCATATAATTCAGTTTTAAAAATTCCCCATATTTGGGTTGCATATAGCTATAATGGAAGTCATACATTTTCCATTTAGAAAATTCTAACACACAAAATCCTAAGTACAACAGCTTAGCGTAATAGGTATCTACTCTTTTCATTTGTATTGCCGTCATACTATCAGTGATCTCAGTAAGACTATGGAAATTTGGCTTTGCTATTAGGGCTCTAGCTCCTAGACGTTTTCTATGACTCTCCCAAGAGGTAACAATCTTCACATCTTTTCTTTTATCCACGTTTTCCATAGTTTTGCGAAAACACTATTGTTAAAGATGAATTATTGACCAATTCGTAGTATACTTAAAGAGTGGATAAGATAAAAAACTTGATTTATCCTTCGGCTTTTTTGGTCTCAATGGATATGGCAATGAAACAATCAAGTTACATATGCTTTTCCCAACGTTTCGGCAGGGGTTGCTGCCTTCTTCAGGGGAACTTTATTTCACACAAAAATATATATAAAAAAAAAAAAAAATTCAGTATAATAACAATTGTATGACAACATTAAAAATTAGACTTACATTTTGTAAAAATATCAAAAAATTGTAATAAATTTACATTGAATAAAATGTTTTAAATTTATGCACTTCAAAATGAAGTTCAGTCTTTATATATAAAACTTTATAAAACTTAAAAAGAATAAACAAAAAACAAGTAATTGACGTTTAGTCAGTGACAAGTGAGCAATATACAGCGGATATGTTTTGTGTGTCGAGCTTTCGGTTCATGTTGTTGCGGTTGTTAATGATGTGCAACGTTTCAAGTGTGTATCGCTTTGACGCGTGCCGCTCGGTTTGGAGAATTTGGACATCTTCGAAGTCTGGAGAATGGCCGCTTTCAATTATGTGACTCGCTAATGCCGTTTTCCCAGGGTTGTTAGATTTTATGTCAGATTTGTGGCTAAACATACGTTGACGAAGGAACTGTTTTGTGGTGCCAATATAGCATTGATTGCAAGGATCGTCGGGTTTGCCCTTACAGTTGATTTTGTATACCACATCCGTGGTTTTGTCTTTATCCGGTTTAACTTTAAGCTTAGTGAAAAGGTGGCTTAGTGTTTTGTTGGATTTATAAGCCAAAAGAACGTCTTTTGATTTGTTGACGACAACCTTTTTAAAGTTTTCAGTTAAACCAGGTACATACACTACACTTTTGTAGTATCCAATAGGGCAATCCGCTTTCAGGTTCTGTGGAGCTTTGATTTTTTGTTTTTGTATAAGACCACGTATAACTGAGGAGGGAAACCCATTATCTCGCAGTATTTTTGTGATTTTTATTTCATTGGCGTTATGAAATTTTTCATCACTCAGCGTGAATACTTTGCCAATAAGGTTGGAAGCCGTGTTGATAATGATGTGCTTAGCTTGGTTAGATTTAAAATTAATTAATCTTCCTGACGCTGTGACTTTATGGTGCCAGTTAAACACGAGACCCTCGTTCTCCCGACGAATTTTCACGTCAAGAAATGCTATTTCACAGTTCTTTTCCATCTCAATTGTGAATTGGATCTTTGGATGGAATCCGTTCAGGGATCTAAGAACATCATCGACTTTGTCTTTGTTTATGATCGCAAAAATGTCGTCTACATATTTTGAAACGAACCTTGGTTTTTCTTCCATTTTTTCCAGACATTCTTCCTGCAAATAGTCAAGGACCAAGTTGGCGATAGTCGGCGACATAGGCATTCCAAAAATCTGCTTGTAAATGTCATCCTTGTACTGTAAATAGTTGTTCTCTTTTCAGCAAAAAACCGAGAATTTCCAAGAATTTGCCCTGGTTCAACGTTGTGTTTTCACTTATTACATCCCATCTTTTTTTAGCTATAGTTATAGCTAAATGGACGGGGATGTTTGTAAAAAGTGAGACAACATCGTATGAAACCAAAACATCATTCTTTTGAAATTTAACAATTTTAGCTTTTTCAATAAATTCATACGAATTTTTTACCGAGTAGCTTGATTTTGCTGTCGCGTACTGTAATAACCTTCCTACATATTTCGAAAGTTCATAGCATGGCAATTTCATAGACGACGTAATGGGACGCAAGGGCAGATTTGTCTATATGTACTGCGGTCGGATAACAGGTCACACATTTTACTATCATACTCTTCTTGTTCCATCGCCACAGTAACGTTGCCCTTATCAGCTGGTATAATGATGATGTTTTTATGCTGTTTTAGAAATGTTATGGCTTGTTTGTTTACATTTAGCACATACTTGGCAAATTGATCGTTGCGTTGGTGTCGAAGGAACGAGTGTAGCTATATTGTGCTATATTGTGCTCTGATCATCTCTTGTTCCCTCTCGTCTTGCACATTACGAATAACCTCTTCACCATCAGCTATTAATTGAAAGAGAGGGAAGGTTTTTTGTCAACAGGTAGTGCAAATTTCTTTCCCATCGATAACAACCATTTGAATTCAAGGGGAAATTGTACTTTTGTTCTGTTATCAAACCATTTTTCGTGCATTTCAATATTAAATGATTTCCAAAGTGATGATTTGAGTTGGCCTATTTTCTGTGCATTTAGTTGTTCTTTTTTATTGTACGTGTCTCTAAACACTTGTTTTTGTTTTGTTGTGAACTGTTTATATTCGTTTGGCGATAGTTCATTTTGTATGCGCAGGGCGAGAAGGCGAAGTAAATTGTTTGTGCGTTTTATTTTATGGTGAATCTCGGATATCTCGATGTTTAGAACCTTTTGGTGGAATTTAAGTTCAATCTTAACATACATATCAAAAGATTCCTTGTTTGAAAGAAGCTGTTTTGTGTTAATTGTGGAATTTTTTAAATGATTAGGAATAAATCCTGATTGTCGACAAATTAAAAGGAATTTCAAGTTTTGTTTTTGTGAAGTTAGATTTCTTTGTGTATTACTATATTGTTTTAAGTTATCACACATCTGAAAACCGTATTTATATTTGATATGTTGGTAATAGTTCTTCAAAATGATGGTCGATTCCGCTCGGCTGGCCGTCCGATGGTAATATTAAAGATGAATTATTGACCAATTCGTAGTATACTGGATAAGATAAAAATCTTGATTTATCCTTCGGCTTTTTTGGTCACAATGGATATGGCAATGAAACAATCAAGTTACATTTGCTTTTCCCGACGTTTCTGCAGGGGTTGCTGCCTTCTTCAGGGGAACTTTATTGCACACAAAAATATATATATAAAAAAAAAAAATTCAGTATAATAACAATTGTATGACAACATTAAAAATTAGACTTACATTTTGTAAAAATTCTCCAAACCGAGCGGCACGCGTCAAAGCGATACACACTTGAAAGTTGCACATCATTAACAACCGCAACAACATGAACCGAAAGCTCGACACACAAAACATATCCGCTGTATATTGCTCACTTGTCACTGACTTAACGTCAATTACTTGTTTTTTGTTTATTCTTTTTAAGTTTTATAAAGTTTTATAAATAAAGACTGAACTTCATTTTGAAGTGCATAAATTTAAAACATTTTATTCAATGTAAATTTATTACAATTTTTTGATATTTTTACAAAATGTAAGTCTAATTTTTAATGTTGTCATACAATTGTTATTATACTGAATTTTTTTTTTTATATATATTTTTGTGTGAAATAAAGTTCCCCTGAAGAAGGCAGCAACCCCTGCCGAAACGTCGGGAAAAGCAAATGTAACTTGATTGTTTCATTGCCATATCCATTGTGACCAAAAAAGCCGAAGGATAAATCAAGTTTTTTTATCTTATCCACTCTTTAAGAAAACACTATTGTTCATTAGTTTGAAAATTTTTTTTTTCGAATTCACTAGTTGCTAAAGTACGATGTTGATTATTTAAATCAATATATCTTTCCAACCATCGAGATTACTTAAATTCTAAAACTCTATGTATACGAACTAGTTTTAAACCATTTTTAATGCATTGCTGAAGATTTTTATAGTGTATAACATAATTTTGTTTTGGAGTCAAATCTGCAATTAATTTAAAGAATTTTGATTGATTTACTTTTTTGTTTTGAACACAAAATGGTAAATCGTTATGACTGTCATGCAAGGAATCTGGGTATTCTAAGTCTACTTCCTATATATATCCAATTTCTGAGTCATCTGAAATATTCATTAAATCAATGCTTTGGAAATTATTTACCCATTTTATAGATGAATATGGTAGAGGCGATTACATTGCCCAACCATATAAATTATTGGCATCAACATACATCAAATACTGTGAATCTTTTGTTTCATCATAGTTTTGCATGTATTTATTGTTAGCAACTGCATGTCGATGAGAACATTGAGAGACACTTTTTTATGAAATTATATATATCAATATCTTGTATAAGATCAAGATTTATTTTGGTTTTTCTAAGCATTGCATCCCAAGATAACCCCGGTGCTGTTTAATAATGACAAGGATCAAGTTCGTAAATATTTTTACAAATACTCCTTAAATTTTCGAATATATCAGTTAAGAGAAGAACATCAGTTTTTAAATATAACTCCATATAGTCTGAAAGAGTCTGACATTTAAAAACTCTCCATACTTCTTTTGCATGGTTGTATTCGCTTTCAGAGCAATCTTCCCCAGTCAATTTATTTTTAAAGCACTCTTGAGGAGGAAGGCTTTTTTCCTCTAAACTATCCCATGATTTAACATAATCATAGGGGAATACACCTTTCCTGGTCAGAAGTTGAAACTCTTTTTCAATTGGAAAATTTGATCTTATTAATTTAAAATCACTTGGTGTTAAATCTTTAGTCAACGAATCAATACTGGAAGGCATGAAACGTAAAGAATCCAAAAATCTAAGTTCTATTGTTCTTTTATCAAAGGTATGAATCGTCTTTGAAACAGAAATATAGCGTTCTTTGTTTAGAGGAATGCAAGAAATATTACCATTATATGAAGCAAGTTCCTTCATAAGCAAATGCGAATCATAACCCGTAAAGTTATGGAAAAATATAGGGAAAAAATTTGGCTTTCGATAAGCAAATTACATGCATTGTGAGCTGGTCCATTATATTTGCCACTATAATGACAATGATCGGCAACTCGATCTAGACCCAACTCTTTGTTACAAATATGGCATAACGGACAATTTCTTTGGTATTCTTAGTTAAGATCTGATAAAAGTGTTATAGGTTTTGAATTTCTATTATATAACTCAAAGCAATCTTTTACTAGAGAAATAATAAAGTCTTTAGTACAATTAATACCTTTAAAAATTCTAAACCTATTGAGAGAACTGTCACACGATTTTATAAAATAAGCACCTGCGCATGGGGTATGTTTCTGTATATTAGAACTACTAGTACCTGCATTTTCACTATTATCTACTTCTTCGAGGATGCATTCAAAATCTGCATAAATGGTGAATGGTACGTCCATATTTCTTTCGAAATGCTCAAATAATAGGGAATGTTTGTCATTTTGTAGGCATTTTCGTTACCATTTTGCAGCAGTTGTTCCGGTAGGCTAGCAGCTTAGGTTCAGATGCAAAACGAATTAAACATGTGTTGCAGAACCAAGATCTTCCTCTATAATTTTTTGCTTATGTTGAGACGAGTCTAGGAACAAAAATATATATGAACTTAATATTTTTGTTTATGACAGCTTATAAATTTTTAACGTTGCTTACCTTGATATACTTTTTATCCAGATGTAGTGTGACATCCCATCGTTTTGCAATAGAAGCAAGTTGATGTGTATCCTCTTCTCCTGCTGCGTTATGTAGTAGGGTCCTACTACCATCTTCTTTTCATCATCAAATCCAAAAACATTGATGCTTAGATCCGGATTTAGTCTTTCAAACTTTGGAATATCGCTAAGCCTTAAAGGAAATTGCAGGTCATCAAAATCGATTCTTACGTTGTTCTTATAAATTGTTCTGGAACTTATATTTCTGATATTATATGTTTCAGGTTTATGAGTGTGGCTTTTTCCTTTACTCAATAGAGCAGCGATGATTGCCCATTTGAAGCAATACTCATCTGTATTGTGCACGTTTATACACGCTCTTTTTTTGAGAAGGAAACTCGGTAACGGGATATGCCTTGAACCTTTAATTGGTGTATATTGATTAATGTTAATTTCAATATGGCATATCCGCAGTTAAGCCCAACCACTGTCTTTTTCCTGAAATTCCTGCTTTTTTGTGTTGATTTCATCTATCATATTTTCATATGAAGAATACAGATCACTGCTTATAAGAGCAATTACCATTTTGGTGTTAAAACTTTTAAGGCTTAGCTCCATTTCATCCTCCGACGTGAATTTTATATATTCCGCAAACAGCTCCAGGTTGAATTTAATACACTGCAATTTTTGCAAGTGCTGACCCAATCTCATCAAAATTGCTTCCTTTGAATGATTCAGAAACTCAATGACATCTAGATTTGCTTCAGTCTTGTTTTTATAAATAAGGTTTCTACTCTTCCTCTGAAGCAGCTTCTCAGTACCATGAATTCATCAGTTAGAAATTCAGCAGCAATTTTTGTATGTTCCATTTGAAGGCAGTGGCTACTATAATAACCTTCCTTATAGTTGCACTCACACACATCACAACGTAATGTTTTTAAATTATCTTCATTAAATACACTATCAATAATACTTAGATGATTATCGTCTTGAAGATGATTATCCCACTGACAAAGGATAACATCTTTTTCACATATGTCACATCTTTTTTTCGCGGGACCAGCTTCCTCTGAATAATCCATATTGGAAAGTTCTTGAACCAACTTAGCATGTAAGTTGGTTTCTATGTGATCATTCCACTGGTCCACATGCACACTTTTTTCACATATTTGACAATATTTTTGGGCAGCTTGTTCATTATACTCTATGTTGATGGAAAGTAAGTTCATTAGCCAACAAAGAGTGAGAATGTGATTTAATATGGTCACACCACTGCCCCAAAACAACACGTTTTTTACATAAATCACAAAAGTCTTTTTGTATGACTGGTTTTTTAACCGAAATGGCATGAACGTTCTTCGAATGCCTACGTGAATTGAAACTTCTTCCGAACACATAACCGCAAATTTCACATAAAAATGATTTCAGTTTTAATATTAAGTTGATATTTTTATTTAAAAAATGAAAAGCAGAGCTGAGCACACGATCGTACTGGGCGAGGAATTCTTTAAGAATAAAAATATTTTTAAAGGACTTCAACTCAAATCTCAGTTTGCCCATACATTTTATAGTTTTCAATGATGATCAAAACCCTGATTTAATAACGATAGCGTCAACATTTTCTGATATGTATATGTCAACTCATAAAAATGTACACTTTATGACTTTCAGTTATCTAAGGCAAATGAAAAACTCAAAACCCATTCTTATCAAGGAAAACTGTACTGATAACTGGATCCTCAAGTATAATAAAATTCTTAATTTTCCCGCTAGTCTATAAATCTTATATTTTTAATGACTTGCAGCTGACTAAATTATCAAAAAACTATAAATACCTAAGTCCATCGCTGGTCAACAACCTCATTATTCCGAAATAAAAACAAAAACTCCTGATATCAAGTATAAGAATATTTGATTTATTGGTGTTTATTTATAAGCATTTTTTTATAATTTACATATTCAGGCGTGCTCGCACGCGACGAAATTTGTGTATACCCAAACGTACAATTTTTTAATATGTACGAGGGGCATATTAAAAGACCGAAATCTTCTCTGTCTATCCCGAAGCTTATTGAATCTCCAAATTCAATTTGATGTCTGTTTAAAATGCGTGCTGAGTTGACGAACGTTCCACTGCTATCCGGCAGATTTTCAACATACACCCGGTCATCCTCGGGGGTTATATACAGCGCTGCATGCCTTGCTGAAACAAGGTCCATGGGTATTACTAGGTTGTTGGATAAACAACCGCCATTCTCCACTTCGATTCTCCTTTTGTTTAATGGTATTCTCACCTGAAATACCACATTCACCAGCATCCACTGTGAATTTAGCTTGAAGTTGATACTTTCCATTTTGGTATTTAAAATTTAGAGCAAAGCTGAACACACGATCTTACTAAGTGAGGAATTCTTTAAGAATAAGAATATTTTTAACAGGACAAAAACTCAATAAGTCCCATACTTTTCAACGATTAGCAGATCCCTCTTTAATGATGAGAACATCAAAATTTATTGATATATGTATACATACGTGCCAACTCATAAAAATGTACACTTTATGACCTTCATTTATATAAGTCGAATGAAAAACTCAAAACTCATTCTTATCACAAAAAAACTGAAGGTACTGGTAATTGAATCCTCAAGTATAACAAAATCCTAAGTTTTTATCGCTAGTCTATAAATCTTATATAAATTCTTTAATGATGAAGCTGTTATTTTAAGATAATCAATATTCACTGATATGTACTTATCAACTCATAAATATACACTTTATGACTAAATTATCAAAAAACTATACAGCTAATTAAGTCCATCGTTGGTCATTGACCTCATTATTCCAGAATTAAAACAAAAACTCCTGATATCGAGTATTAGAAAATTTTATTCAATTTGTATTTATATTTTTTTCTTCTATAATTATCTTAAATGTTTTACCCACTGGATGCAAGCACTCAAGAGTGAAGGATTCCATATTTACTTCGGATACAGCGGCATCGGATAATTTACTATAGCGCATTGGTGGGAAAATCTGAAAGAAGAACAAATATAATATAGTAAAAATAAAGGTATTTCTGTAATTCGTAAACACATATAAATTTAAAATTACCTGAAATTCACCTAAATCTGCCACAATTCTTTCACCATATTTGGTTATGCAACGTCTCAGTTGTTTAATGGAATACTTTTCATTTTGTTTAAGTTCAATAACCTTCTTACAAGGCTTGAAATTAACCGCTGCTTCAACTTCTAAAAGTTCTTCTTTGAAATTCATAGTTGACTGTAAGAGAACTCCTTTACCGCAAGCGCTATTTATACAAAATTTAAAGTAGCATTCATCAAATGAATATTCATATCTACGTATATGCGATTACACAATCACATTCAGACAAGCATGTACGATCAAGTTCTACTTAAAGATTCAGAAAATCTAAACTTATAATGCAATGCTAGAAAAAACAAGTTCAAACACGTTTTCGAGAAAGGCTACACACCAAATTGTACAACGGAAATTTTTAAGATAAGAAAAGTAAACCTAACAAATCCAGCAACATATCTCCTTGAAGATTTTAAAGGTCAACCTATCAGCGGCTGTTTTTATGAAAAAGAATTACAAAAGACTAAATACCCTAATATTTTTCTCGTTGAAAAAGTACTTAAAAGTAAGGGGGATAATGTATATGTTAAATGGCTTCCCACCGGATTAATTAATAAATCACAATTATTATAACAACAATCATAAATCATTTGTTTGCTTTCTACCCCCAAATTTGTTTTCTTTAAAATATTATCTTCCTTCAACCTAACAATGCATCTCAAAGTCAATGAACTCTCATACTATCACATATGATCCCACTACCATACAAAACTCATATCAACATACCCACTTCAAATCTACCTAAAAACCGAAGAATTCCTTTTTTCTAGCATATACTATACTTCCACCATGTCAGTCTTCAAGCAAAAAACATACAAATATCTCTGCACATCTTTAGCCCCCAATTACACTCACGAAAACTAACTTACTTACTTATTTCCTCGGACCTATTACGTCCGTGATGTTTCCCTTACGAGACATAGGGCCTCCACTACATCGTGTAGGATTTTTTGAAATATATTTCAGCTCTCTCCAACTTTTCCCCAGTCGTGCCGATTCCTGTTCGACCGTTCTACGCCATGTACTTCTAGGCCGGCCCACTTGTCTTCCCTCCTGTGTGAGCGGGTTCCACTGCATTGCTTGAGATGCAATGCACCGATCGCCTTTTCGAAGCGTATGGCCAATCCACTGGCACTTTCTTCGTCGTATAATGGAGTCTATGGGCTTCTGACCAGTTCTCGCATGAAGTTCGGCATTGGAGATACGGTTGGGCCAGAAAATCCTCAAGATGTTTCGTAGACATCTATTAACGAAGGTTTGCAGCTTTCTAGTGACAGTGTCAGTGACTTTCCAAGTGCTGCAGCCGTAAAGTAGAACGGATTCAACATTGGAGCGGAACAGTCGAAGCTTGGTCTTTAAGCTAAAAGAGCTGTTTCTCCATATTTTGGACAGCATTCCGAACGCAGCCTTTGCTTTTCTGATTTGGCTGTTTACGCCCAGTTCAGTTCCGCCACGCGTAGAGACACTACTCCCAAGATATTGGAAATCCTCTACCATCTCTACCGGTTGTCCAGAAATAGAAATATTTACTTGGATTGATGAGGAAGTTCCAAGGCTGATCCTTTTAGTTTTTGCCGAGTTGATCTTAAGCCCTACGATTTCTGCTTCTCTCTCCACCCTTGTTGTCATTTGATGGAGATCCTTGATCCTATGAGAGAGTAAGCATACGTCGTCCGCGTAGTTCAGATGTTTGAGGTGAGATTGCAGAGTCCACTGAATTCCTCCATTTCCATTTGACAAAGCTGCGTGCAGTACGTCACTTATCACCAACAGGAACAGTATTGGTGACAGTATAAGCCTTGCCTAACTCCACTTTGGATTTCAAACTCCTCTGACAGCCTACCTTTGTGCAAAACGTGACACTTGGATCCATCATATGTAGCCTTGATAATAGCAATCAATTTACCTGCGCAAAGCAAGCCAAATAAATTCTCTATTGACACTGTCGAACGCCTTTTCAAAATCGATGAACAGCAGGTGAAGTGGTGATCGATATTCAACGCACTGTTCGATGATGATCCGCAAGGTGTTGATGTGATCCACACAGGAAGATCCAGTGCGGAAACCTGCTTGTTCGGCGTCGAGTGTGTCTTCGAGGTGGTCTTTAATTCGGTCCAATATTATCCTTGCTATTATCTTGGCTACTGCAGGCAGAACGCATATTCCTCTCCAGTTTTCGCACTGTGTGAGATCTCCTTTCTTTGGAAGCTTGACAATCATTCCTTTTTTCCACTCTTCAGGAAAGCTCTCTGTTTCCCAAGCTCTCTTAATAAGTGGGTGCAGTAGCTCGCTCGATGTCGTTGGCGCTGCTCCTAAGAGCTCTGCCGGAATACCATCAAGTCCAACCGCTTTGTTGTTCTTCAGTGCTTTGATGGCGGTGATAATTTCTTCTTTACTGGGGGGTACGGTGCGTATTCGGGAAATTGTTACTTCGGGTAGCTCAGTGGGAATAGGGTTCACTTCACTTGCGAAAACGCGGTTTAAAACCGCAGAAAAGTGTTCCCTTCACCGTATGAGCTGGTCCTCATCCGAAATTAGCAGGGATCCGTTTGTGTCTTTAACCAGGTGTTGTTTAGAGCTCTGGATACCAGTGAGCTCTTTGGTAATTCTGTAGACGGTCCTACTGTCACACCTACTAGCGGCTTCTTCTGCTTCTGTAGCCAGTGCGTTGATGTAGTTACGCTTATCACGTCGCACACTACGGTGAACTTCCCTCATCTTCATGCGGTACGTAGACTCAAGCTCGTTTCTCCCTGCTGCTGGGGTAGCTGCGATGCGAGCTTTAAGGTGTTTCCTTTCTTCGATCCTTGCCCAAGTTTCGTCGGAAAGCCAAGCACTATTTCTCCCTTGCGCCCGGCCGACTATACTTTCAGCACCGGATATGAACACATTTTTCACAGCACACCAATGATTTTCGATGGATGTGGTTTCCGTGCTGCTGATTGCGTTCAATCCTTGTGAAAGGTGGTCCCCTAGTTGTTGGCGCACTGCGGGATCCTTTAGTCTATCTGTATTAAACTTGGGCATTCGAGTGTTTCCTTGGGATCTACGAACTGCAGCTGTACGCAATCTTACGGTAGCAACCATCAGATGGTGGTCCCGGGCCATTCCCATGTCAGCACCTCTTCTGTTACGGACGTCCTGGAGACTGCTTATAAAACGCCGGCTGATCGCGAAGTGGTCAATTTGGTTGGAAGTTGCTTGTCTGTCAGTCGACACCCAACTGACTTTGTGGCACGTCTTATGCTCGAACATGGTCCCTCCAATAACAAGGCCGTTGGCGTTGCAGAAATCGACAAATCGTTCGCCATTGTCGTTTCGGTTACCAACACCATGTTTTCCCATGACATGCCTTAGCCCAGTGTTGTCATTGCCAACCTTGGCATTTAAGTCTTCCATCACCATAATTATATCACCTCGTGGCACGCTATCATAAGCAGCACTCAGCCGGTTATAAAAGGCCTTCTTCTCCTCGTCAGAAGAGAGCAAAATTGGGGCGTAACACTGTATGATGGTGACGCGACGTACGCTAGTCCGGAACCTGTCTTTTAGGATCCTGTCACCTAAAGGCTCCCAGGAAATTAAGCTTTTGAGAGCTGTTTTGGAAAGCAGCAATCCAACGCCAGATTCCCAAACGCTTCCAGGTGTTTTTCCGGAATAGAATAGAACAGTGTTACGGGTTGGTGACTTAAACTTCCCCGAGCCCAGCCATCTAACTTCACTTATCCCTAAGATGTCCATCCTATACCGCATGAATTCCTTCTCTAGTTGCAGGAATCTGGCATTCTGAGGACCTTATTTTCCATTGTAAAGAAGCGTCTTCACATTCCAGAAACCAATCTTTGTCCGGGTACAATAGCCAAAAGTCGTCAACGAGTTATAATTAATTATCCGAGGCGTAGTGTTGGTTTCGGTAGCGGGTTGATTTCAGTTACAGAGAATGCTAACCTCCGTAACCTATTGCTCAGCACATTTTCTTTCAGTTCTAAAAATAGATCCTACACATTTCATCCACCTTTTTTCCTCGCACATGACACTCAATGCATACTACCCAGGCTACTACACAACCACTGAGCTGAGCAGACTCTACTCCCCCGAGGAGCAATTTTGGTGTTTGGAGCAAATACTTTGTATTGAGGAGCAGCATCATGTTGCTCAAGTTCGGTATTTATACTACTTGTGGAACAAACCTATTATCACTAATTGGCACAAGTTATTTGTGCGAGGGCAAATTTTGAAAAAAAAAAAAAATATGTTCATGTGAACGGGTAGCCTTAGAGTTAGGCCAAAGAGATAGAGACGAACCAAAACTTTGGTAGTTCTCTGCTTCTCTCTCTGGTCTGGAGTGGTTTTGTTTTTGTTTGTAGGGATGTAAATGTGGTAGATTGTTGTTGAAATCAGAAAACTGCGATGGCATGAATGCTCACCCATTAATTCACTTTGTAAAGTAACTCGTTTAATCTTATCTGAATTGTATTTGATGAAAAAAACCCATGAATATTTACCAGTGATATATCACTAGACACAGGTAAGTAGAAGTTTCTTGCTCACTAGACCGTTACCCCTAGATGAAAAATGTCGTGCATGTATAATCAGATAGGTTGATCTAAACATTTATTTTCAAAATAAAACCAGCATGCGTCAAAGACTCACGATGTTTCCCCACTGATATAGAAATCACAACATGAAGATACTGTGAATTTTATTATTCTAAATTCGAACACTCCAACTAAACGTAGAATAGCCAATTGAGATCACAAACTCATGACACTTTGTATTACAGCCCATCGTGGAAATCATCGTATTAAAAAAAAAAACCAAGCACCGCAATCTAAAAGAGGTCACAAACTCATGACAATGTATATTACAATGCATCGTTGAATTGAAATCATCGTACTTTTGGGACAGGTATAGAGAAAGGCAATGCTTTTGATTTTTATTTTTTTTCTTTCTCGGGAAAAAGAATGAACAATGCAGATAACCCAACTTTATTCACAAACTCATGAACCTATGCATTACTCTTCATAGGTAGAATCATCGGTTATTTTTTTAGTGAATAGTACACTGAGATCGAAGCATTGATTTCAGTTAATTTTGTGTACAAAGTAAAAGAAAGGGTAGATGGTATAAAGTGAGGCAATATCCATTTTTAATGAAATCATAGCACGATGCTCCTTCATGAAAGTAGGTACCAGATGAATTCATTGGTTTTTTCACCTAAATTTTACATCGAGTATATTTCATACTTAGGGATGCAAACGATGCATCGATGTTTTTGAAGCATCGATGTTTTTGCCTAAAAACATCCATCCATTGCCATCGATGTTTCGAGTTCCAAAACATCGATGTATCGATGTTATTTGGAGCGATGTTTTTTCGTTTTCTTGTCACACAGAATTTTTAAAATTGCCTGCTTTTGCATGCGGAGCTTGTGTTGCTTGGCTTTAACGCGCCTATTCATTCTTCCCCAAGATAGTTGACAGTGACAGCTGACAATGTCATTAAGAAAGCGGAAATAAAAGAAAAAAGTACCAAAGAATATGAACAAACGATTTCAAAAAAATTAATTCAATTTGATTCTGGCAGTAGCAACTACATAAGATTCAAATTACTCCATTGAAAGGATCATCCCTTTGGCTTAAAGTAAAATAATTTCTTATTTCAATGACTTCATAAGAGATGAAAAGAATGTGGAAAATATTTCAGATTCTTCCGAAGATTCCGAAAAAGAAGAAAGGCTTTGAGATATTTGGACATATCACAAATATTTAGTTTACCTAAACATCAAGTCCAAAAAGTCCTCTCTTCCTCCATTTTCACAACACTGGAGTGCAGATCTGGGGTCTGGGGTCAACTGTAGCAACTAAATATAAGTCAAAATCTGGTAGAAATGTGTAATGATATGGAAAATGTGTTTCCAGGACTTTATAAACAGGCTACCAAATATTTGCCCATTGTGGCTACGTCAGTTTCAAGTAAACGACTTTTTTCTAAAGATGGAGCAACTATTACCAACAACTAAACCGTTTGACAGGAAAAAGGTTGTCCAAGCTGTTATTTTTAAATTCTTCCCCAAGATAGTTGACAGTGACAGCTGACAATGTCATTAAGAAAGCGGAAATAAAAGAAAAAACTACCAAAGAATATGAACAAACGATTTCAAAAAAATTAATTCAATTTGATTCTGGCAGTAGCAACTACATAAGATTCAAATTACTCCATTGAAAGGATCATCCCTTTGGCTTAAAGTAAAATAATTTCTTATTTCAATGACTTCATAAGAGATGAAAAGAATGTGGAAAATATTTCAGATTCTTCCGAAGATTCCGAAAAAGAAGAAAGGCTTTGAGATATTTGGACATATCACAAATATTTAGTTTACCTAAACATCAAGTCCAAAAAGTCCTCTCTTCCTCCATTTTCACAACACTGGAGTGCAGATCTGGGGTCTGGAAGTCAACTGTAGCAACTAAATATAAGTCAAAATCTGGTAGAAATGTGTAATGATATGGAAAATGTGTTTCCAGGACTTTATAAACAGGCTACCAAATATTTGCCCATTGTGGCTACGTCAGTTTCAAGTAAACGACTTTTTTCTAAAGATAGAGCAACTATTACCAACAACTAAACCGTTTGACAGGAAAAAGGTTGTCCAAGCTGTTATTTTTAAATTCTCTTTTGAATAAATAAAATATTTCCTTATTTCTAAATGACTGCTTATCTCTTTTCTTTTGGGTAGAACTTATGCACTGTATAGGTACTTTTTAGATAACTCGCTAAAAATTTAAAGAAAAGAGAAATGAGAAGTCCTTAGCTCTACTTTTTGGGCTTTGCAAAAAACACATAAACATCGATGTTTTTTGACATCGATTTTTTTTTTGGAAACATCGATACATCGAACCATCGATGTTTTTTTTTAACGATATTTGCATCCCTATTCATACTGGGTTGGTACATACTACATAATGAATGGATAAGAGAATACGGTATGAATGAAAAATAAAGTTGGAGAAATATGGGTACATTGTACCAAGTAAATTCTCGAATATTTTCCCACCATAAAAAAAAGTTTTAAATAATTTCCCACCTTAAATCCCACCATACTTTAGTCCCACTATTCTTCCCACCATAGTGTTGATTTCTAACCATTTTGGTTGGAAAAACCACAAATCTGGGAACACTGACTAGGACTGACTTGCCAAAAACAAAAGGATGTAATTTTGTACATCCGAACAAAATCGCGAAAAGCTCTTTCTCGATTTGAGCGTAGTTTTGTTGAGACGTTGTAAGTGTACCTGAGGCCAGTGTTACCACTGGGACTCATTTTCTTAAACTTGGTCAGGGACTCATATTTTTTAGATTTGACTCATATTTTTAAGAGTACAAGAGTAAACACTTTATATAATACGGTTGAGTCTTATTTCATATTGCTGAAAAATATAATAAAAAATAAAAAAATATAAGTTAGTTTATTAATATTTATGAATTAAATCTTTTTTTTTTATAATTTCAAAGTA
Source organism: Melangyna quadrimaculata (assembly GCA_949320155.1). Classification (NCBI taxonomy): domain Eukaryota; kingdom Metazoa; phylum Arthropoda; class Insecta; order Diptera; family Syrphidae; genus Melangyna; species Melangyna quadrimaculata. The sequence goes on from OX439487.1 coordinate 541,493, forward strand.
TTTATTTTTATTATTAAAAAATGAAAAAAAGTCTTATCAAACACAGAAAAGATTTCTATTGGGACTTATTTATTTTCAAAATGACTCATTTTTTCAGCATCCAGGACTCATTGAAAAATAAACTTGCGGTAACACTGGCTAAGGCGTACGCAATCGGATTTCCCTCATGAGAAATAACCTCTACAACTTCGTTTTATGACGGACCTACTGAGAGTGTCAATGATTTATTGACATCGTAATAAGTTAGGACTGGTGTGTTGGAAATCAGCTCTTAATTTTTTAAATTCTTTTTCATGGGGTCTTCGGACCAATGCCACTCTATTCCCTGAAAATTGAAAATTGAAATTGATTTTCGGCAGACATGCCCTTGACAAGGGTACCAAAATAATAAAATAATTCACCGTACCCAGGAAGCGTTGCAACTCTGACATGGACTTTGGCCTAGGGGTATAGCGCAAATCACTTCTACTTTGGATGGATCAGGACGAACACCATCATAACCGAAGACATGACCTATAAATGTAACTTGACTTTGACAAAATGTTGACTTAAAAGGATTACATTTTAAACCAATCTGCATACCATCGCGTGCACATCAAATTCGTGTGTTCTGGGAAAGTTTTATTTTATTTTTCTTGTTTTGCAATTATAACTACTGTCCATCAATTTTATCTTTGTTGCCTGTTTTCGATTAAATCGCATCTTAAATTCCAACCCTCAATAATTAAATTAAGAAAAATTTCAATGTTTTAAAAATTCTTCAATTAAAAAAAAAAAATAAAAATCTAAACTAATAGTCCAATACCCACAGAACAAGAAACAATTCGCGCCGCAAAATCAACATAGAACAACACCAAATTCAAATAAAAAAAAAATTCGCAAATGTGATAGTGAAATGTGCAATAAAGAAAAGAAAAAAGACACAATGAGTTGTAAATCCCTACTCTCTCCCTTCCCTTTCACACGCAGTTGCTTTAGTTTAATCATTGAATTCATTAATTAAGTAAGTTACGGTAAGTAAAGAATTAATTTATTGACAATTTGAATTTGTTACATTTACATAAATTTTTATGAATTTTTTAAGCTTTGGCTTAGCCGTTAGCTGGACTGGCAACATTTAAAAAAAAAATTAAAAAAAAAAAAAAAGAAAAAAAATAGATTCTTATTAAATTTGTAGTTTGTATTAATTTGTATGTTATTTACGAGTATTCTGTTATAAGCAGCATTCTAAATGTACAGGTTTCTTTCAAAAAACGGGAAGTCCTTTCCAGTTGGATCCGTTTAAGATGCTTTTTGTCTCCTCCATTGTTAGAACAGCTTTTCCAAAGTAACACAGTCTATTTTTAGTGGATGAAAACAGTCTTCTTTGGATTTCGTGTTGCATAGAGTATAGAACTGATTAAAACTTCCATTGTAGGGACTTCCGTTGATACCTAGAAGTTCACACCTTCCTTTGCATATAAAGGATATTTCATTGCAGTCAAATGAATCTGTAAAATAATTTGCATAACAGAGATTGTACTCTAATTGGGTGTACATTATTCCGCTTAACGATTGACAGGCTTCTTCAACCATGACATTTCGAACAGAATCTTCTTGCTTTTGAATGATTTTATAAAACTGGTCCTTTAAACGTTTAAGGTTGTTTGGATCGATATTTACTTCTTCTCTATACAAAGAACCAAGAGTTTGCCACTTCTCTATCCACCAATCTATGTATGTCAAGTTAGCACTACATTTGTGGAAATTCAAAAAAAGTAAACATGCAGTTAATTGTAGCTTTTTAGTAGTAAATTAGTTGTGGAAAAAAAAAATTTGTAGCTCTACTATTTTTTAAAAAAATGGCAAGTAGTGCTAACTTGATATCAACTTGGCACTACACTTTGTGAAATTCCAAAAACTAAGTACGCAGTTAATTCAAGCTATTTAGTAGTAAATTAGTTGTGGAGAGAAAAAAATTCCAAAAAAATTGTTGCCGTACTTTTTAAAAAAAATAAGACTAGGTAGTGCTAAATTGACACTGGTGAACTCAGCCATTAAAAAGGGAAATTCGAAAATAAAACATGCCATTATTTAAAGCTTTTTATTAGTAAATAAGTTGTGGAGAAAAAAAAATTGTTGCCGTACTTTAAAAAAAAAATAAGAGTAGGTAGTGCTAACTTGACACTGGTGAACTCAGCCATTAAAAACGGAAATTCGAAAATTAAATATGCCATTATTTAAAGCTTTTTAGTAGTAAATTAGTTGTGGAGAGAAAAAAATTCCAAAAAAATTTTTGCCGTACTTTTTAAACAAAATAAGAGTAGGTAGTGCTAACTTGACACTGGTGAACTCAGCCATTAAAAAGGGAAATTCGAAAATAAAACATGCCATTATTTAAAGCTTTTTAGTAGTAAATTAGTTGTGGAGAGAAAAAAATTCCAAAAAATTTGTTGCCGTACTTTTTTTAAAAAAATAAGAGTAGGTAGTGGTAACTTGACACTGATGAACTCAGCCATTAAAAGGGAAATTCGTAAATAAAACATGCCTTTATTTTAAGGTTTTTAGTAGTAAATTAGTTGTGGAGAGAAAAAAATTTGTTGCCGTACTTTTAAAAAAAAAAATAAGACTAGGTAGTGCTAAATTGACACTGGTGAACTCAGCCATTAAAAAGGGAAATTCAAAAATAAAACATGCCATTATTTAAAGCTTTTTAGTAGTAAATTAATTGTGGAGAGAAAAAAAATTTGTTGCCGTACTTTTTAAACAAAATAAGAGTAGGTAGTGCTAACTTGACACTGGTAAATTCAGCCATTAATAAGGGAAATTCGAAAATAAAACATGCCATTATTTAAAGCTTTTTAGTAGTAAATTAGTTGTGGAGAGAAAAAAATTCCAAAAAATTTTTTGACGTACTTTTAAAAAAAAATAAGAGTAGTTAGTGCTAACTTGACACTGGTGAACTCAGCCATTAAAAACGGAAATTCGAAAATTAAATATGCCATTATTTAAAGCTTTTTAGTGGTAAATTAGTTGTGGAGAGAAAAAAATTCCAAAAAATTTGTTGCCGTACTTTTTAAACAAAATAAGAGTATGTAGTGCTAACTTGACACTGGTGAACTCAGCCATTAAAAAGGGAAATTCGAAAATAAAACATGCCATTATTTAAAGCTTTTTAGTAGTAAATTAGTTGTGGAGAGAAAAAAATTCCAAAAAATTTGTTGCCGTACTTTTTTTAAAAAAATAAGAGTAGGTAGTGGTAACTTGACACTGATGAACTCAGCCATTAAAAGGGAAATTCGTAAATAAAACATGCCTTTATTTTAAGGTTTTTAGTAGTAAATTAGTTGTGGAGAGAAAAAAATTTGTTGCCGTACTTTTAAAAAAAAAAATAAGACTAGGTAGTGCTAACTTGACACTGGTGAACTCAGCCATTAAAAAGGGAAATTCGAAAATAAAACATGCCATTATTTAAAGCTTTTTAGTAGTAAATTAATTGTGGAGAGAAAAAAAATTTGTTGCCGTACTTTTTAAACAAAATAAGAGTAGGTAGTGCTAACTTGACACTGGTAAATTCAGCCATTAAAAAGGGAAATTCGAAAATAAAACATGCCATTATTTAAAGCTTTTTAGTAGTAAATTAGTTGTGGAGAGAAAAAAATTCCAAAAAATGTTTTGACGTACTTTTAAAAAAAAATAAGAGTAGGTAGTGCTAACTTGACACTGGTGAACTCAGCCATTAAAAACGGAAATTCGAAAATTAAATATGCCATTATTTAAAGCTTTTTAGTGGTAAATTAGTTGTGGAGAGAAAAAAATTCCAAAAAATTTGTTGCCGTACTTTTTAAACAAAATAAGAGTATGTAGTGCTAACTTGACACTGGTGAACTCAGCCATTAAAAAGGGAAATTCGAAAATAAAACATGCCATTACTTAAAGCTTTTTAGTAGTAAATTATTTGTGGAGAGAAAAAAATTCCAAAAAATTTGTTGCCGTACTTTTAAGAAAAAAATAAGACTAGGTAGTGCTAATTTGACACTGGTGAACTCAGCCATTAAAAAGGGAAATTCGAAAATAAAACATGCCACTATTTAAAGCTTTTTAGTAGTAAATTAGTTGTGGAGAGAAAAAAATTCCAAAAAATTTGTTGCCGTACTTTTTTTAAAAAAATAAGAGTAGGTAGTGCTAACTTGACACTGGTGAACTCAGCCATTAAAAAGGGAAATTCGAAAATAAAACATGCCATTATTTAAAGCTTTTTAGTAGTAAATTAGTTGTGAAGAGAAAAAAATTCCAAAAAATTTGTTGCCGTACTTTTTTAAAAAAATAAGAGTAGGTAGTGCTAACTTGACACTGGTGAACTCAGCAATTAAAAAGGGAAATTCGTAAATAAAACATGCCATTATTTAAAGCTTTTTAGTAGTAAATTAGTTGTGGAGAGAAAAAAATTCCAAAAAATTTGTATGTTCTTTTTTCCCATACAAAGTCTATTAGGGGGGTTTAGATGGAACAACATGTTGTACAAAATGATGTTGTATAGCTTGATGACCAAAATAACTGTAAACGCAACTTTGCGTTTACATGTAAAATGATGTTGTACAACATCACTTTGGTTGATATCTTTGAAGTAAAACGTATACGGTGCGAAAAATGTCAAAATTAATACAAACCTTGATGATGAAAGTAATATTGAACGGTGAAGAGGAGGAAAACAAAATATATATTTGAGAAATCGTACCACAAGTTTGGGCAGTAAACTTCTTCCAATCCGAAAGATTTTTCACTTAGTATTACTTTTTTAACTGCCGCCGGTAACACGATCGTATAGCATTATTTGTTTTTTTTTTCAAACCCTCTACTGTAATGTTCGGTTCAACCTCTTTATGTTTATCCAATAACACTTCGTATGCTTAACCTTTTATAACACTTTTTTTATAAATCGCTGATGAGACCTAAATACAGATTTTGTCCCTCCAGAACAGGCCGACTCCACATGCCATAGAGATGTCCAACATCACAACCACAATCCAATCAACAAACAGTGCACTTTTACTCACTGGGCAAATCATGTCATGTCGTTCACTAGCTTCCACAACTACTTCTAACTGTTACAACAAAATTCACTTACACATTCAAGAAAAACCAGAAGAAAACTCACACGCATATGAAACGTCATCTCATGGCCAAGCTTCGAACAGCCCTCCATGTCTTGTTCAAAACGTTATTTTTTTTGGACATGTTGCTGCATGGACATGGATTATTTGGAGTTCATGAGATTTTTTTTAGTTAGGTTCATAGTCCGGCCATCGTTCATGGACCGTGGAGGTGGCCCGTAACGGAGTATTTGCTATGCTAGCAGGTCTACAACCTTCGTATGTTCACCAGACGAGAATTTTCTAGAAATGAAAAATAAACCCAAGTTGTATCAACATCTTTTTACATAGGTTGTATGGTTCGACAAGCTAGCAAGTTTTCAAAATATTTTGAAAACCGTACAACATGGTATGTCAAGCGGTTGTTTTTGCGTTCATATTATATAACATCGATACATTTACGCGAAGTTGTACAACATGTTGTACCATATAAATCCTCTATTGGCAGAACGCACATAACGGGCAGTGTAAGAAGTAATGTAAAAAAATCTCCTCAAACGTTGAGCGGGAAGATTTTTTTTTCATTCCACTTACTAACCTTCCTGCCTAAAACTACCAGTTGCCGGCAACTCAGTTTCCTTGTGTGAAAGTTGACTAACCTTTCCTAAAAGCTAAAAGTTGCTAGCAACTCAGTTTCTTTGTGTAAATCAAAGAATTCAATGTACGCAGCATATTAAGGCTCTCCCAAACCAATGCGATACATTCGGTGCGGCGAAGAAACATTCGCAGTTGGTGTGGGCACTCTCATTTATCATCCTGTAACTAAATTTTGAAATGCGAATGTTTCTCCGCCGCGTTGGAGTGGGCACTCTCATTTATCACCATGTGAATTAATTTTGACTGACGAAGGTTTCTTTGCCGCACCGAATGTTTCGCATTGGTTTGGGATAGCCTTAAAGGCTCTCCCAAACCAATGCGAAACATTCGTTGCGGCGAGGAAGCATTCGTCAGTCAAATTGAACTCATATGTTTCTCCGCCGCGTTGGTGTGGGCACTCTCATATATCACCATGTAAATAAATTTTGACATGCGAATGTTTCTTCGCCGCAACGAATGTTCCGCATTGGTTTGGGAGAGCCTTAATATACTGGATAGCGAATTCATATAAGACCGCTTTCACACAAGGAAATTGAGTTGCCAGAAACTAGCTAGCTTCTCGCCTACAAATTCCCAGTTGCCGGCAACTCAGTTTCCTTGTGTGAAAGCAGTCTAATAATCTTGAAGCAAAGGCCGCTTTCACACAAGAAAACTGAGTTGCCAGAAACAAGCTAATTTGTAGGAGAGAAGGGTAAGCGGGGAGATTTGTTTTCTTCCTCTGATGTCCTTCTCGCCTTAAAACTCCCAGTTGCCAGCAACTTTGCGTTTACATGTAAAATGATGTTGTACAACATCACTTTGGTTGATATCTTTGAAGTAAAACGTATACGGTGCGAAAAATGTCAAAATTAATACAAACCTTGATGATGAAAGTAATATTGAACGGTGAAGAGGAGGAAAACAAAATATCATAGAAGAAAAAACGTATATGGATGAAGAAATGGGTACAAAATAGGCCAAAATGTTCCCACATAAGCTTGTTGCAAGAATTAAAACTAACAGCGGATCATTAGAATTATTTGAGGAAATCGTACCACAAGTTTGGGCAGTAAACTTCTTCCAATCCGAAAGATTTTTCACTTAGTATTACTTTTTTAACTGCCGCCGGTAACACGATCGTATAGCATTATTTGTTTTTTTTTTCAAACCCTCTACTGTAATGTTCGGTTCAACCTCTTTATGTTTATCCAATAACACTTCGTATGCTTAACCTTTTATAACACTTTTTTTATAAATCGCTGATGAGACCTAAATACAGACAAAAAGTCCCTCCAGAACAGGCCGATTCCACATGCCATAGAGATGTCCAACATCACAACCACAATCCAATCAACAAACAGTGCACTTTTACTCACTGGGCAAATCATGTCATGTCGTTCACTAGCTTCCACAACTACTTCTAACTGTTACAACAAAATTCACTTACACATTCAAGAAAAACCAGAAGAAAACTCACACGCATATGAAACGTCATCTCATGGCCAAGCTTCGAACAGCCCTCCATGTCTTGTTCAAAACGTTATTTTTTTTGGACATGTTGCTGCATGGACATGGATTATTTGGAGTTCATGAGATTTTTTTTAGTTAGGTTCATAGTCCGGCCATCGTTCATGGACCGTGGAGGTGGCCCGTAACGGAGTATTTGCTATGCTAGCGATTTTTTTTGGTCTACAACCTTCGTATGTTCACCAGACGAGAATTTTCTAGAAATGAAAAATAAACCCAAGTTGTATCAACATCTTTTTACATAGGTTGTATGGCTCGACAAGCTAGCAAGTTTTCAAAATATTTTGAAAACCGTACAACATGGTATGTCAAGCGGTTGTTTTTGCGTTCATATTATATAACATCGATACATTTACGCGAAGTTGTACAACATGTTGTACCATATAAATCCTCTATTGGCAGAACGCACATAACGGGCAGTGTAAGAAGTAATGTAAAAAAATCTCCTCAAACGTTGAGCGGGAAGATTTTTTTTTCATTCCACTTACTAACCTTCCTGCCTAAAACTACCAGTTGCCGGCAACTCAGTTTCCTTGTGTGAAAGTTGACTAACCTTTCCTAAAAGCTAAAAGTTGCTAGAAACTCAGTTTCTTTGTGTAAATCAAAGAATTCAATGTACGCAGCATATTAAGGCTCCCCCAAACCAATGCGATACATTCGGTGCGGCGAAGAAACATTCGCAGTTGGTGTGGGCACTCTCATTTATCATCCTGTAACTAAATTTTGAAATGCGAATGTTTCTCCGCCGCGTTGGAGTGGGCACTCTCATTTATCACCATGTGAATTAATTTTGACTGACGAAGGTTTCTTTGCCGCACCGAATGTTTCGCATTGGTTTGGGATAGCCTTAAAGGCTCTCCCAAACCAATGCGAAACATTCGTTGCGGCGAGGAAGCATTCGTCAGTCAAATTGAACTCATATGTTTCTCCGCCGCGTTGGTGTGGGCACTCTCATATATCACCATGTAAATAAATTTTGACATGCGAATGTTTCTTCGCCGCAACGAATGTTCCGCATTGGTTTGGGAGAGCCTTAATACACTGGATAGCGAATTCATATAAGACCGCTTTCACACAAGGAAATTGAGTTGCCAGAAACTAGCTAGCTTCTCGCCTACAAATTCCCAGTTGCCGGCAACTCAGTTTCCTTGTGTGAAAGCAGTCTAATAATCTTGAAGCAAAGGCCGCTTTCACACAAGAAAACTGAGTTGCCAGAAACAAGCTAATTTGTAGGAGAGAAAGGTAAGCGGGGAGTTTTCTTCCTCTGATGTCCTTCTCGCCTTAAAACTCCCAGTTGCCAGCAACTCAGTTTCCTTGTGTGAAAGGGGTCAAATTAAAGGAAAATTATAATAGTGCAAGGATACAATAACTGCAACTTTTTGTTAACCATTGCCCTCGTCCACTAACCAACTCCTAGCAATCCGGATTGGTTTATGTTGTTGTAATCCCTTGTGAAAAAAACAGCTGATGATAAAACAGCTGTTCGCAAAAAAGAAATCTCAACCTATCCCAAAAATTCTTGTATACTCAGCTATCTGAAGAGAAATGTCAAGAACAGCTGACTTCAAGTTTAAATTTTACGTTGAATTGTGTGCTTGTGTTAACATGCCGCCTCCACTGGCCATTAACAATGTCCATAATCCAATCTACAATCCAATCCACAATCTGATTTGTATGGTGTGTCACTGCTTGGACATGGATTTTTGAGACTCCATTTTTTATTGATTTTTTTTTCAAGTTTTCCTCAACCACCACAAAGCAACGGTGAGTCCACAACCACAAAATAAGCCAACTCAACAACCCCCAGCTCATTGGTATATTTTTTTTATTTTTCAGCCAAATTCTCGAATATCTCGAACTCGAAAAGCCAGCAAGCAACAGCAACAGGTGGCCTTGGTGGTGGTACTGCTGTATCATCACCGTTGCTTTGTGGTGGTTGAGGAAAACTTGAAAAAAAAATCAAGAAAAAATCTTTTTATTTTGATTAATTTCATATTTATAATGGCGAAAAACATCCCCCAATAAAAAAAAATGTAAAAAGGTACCATACCACATTACATTTTAAACTGTTATAAGTGTTATAAATGGCCTCACGTTGCACTGAGATATGCTAAAATAAAAAGATTTTGTATTGATTTTTTTTCAAGTTTTCCTCAACCACCACAAAGCAACGGTGATGATACAGCAGTACCACCACCAAGGCCACCTGTTGCTGTTGCTTGCTGGCTTTTCGAGTTCGAGATATTCGAGAATTTGGCTGAAAAATAAAAAAAATATACCAATGAGCTGGGGGTTGTTGAGTTGGCTTATTTTGTGGTTGTGGACTCACCGTTGCTTTGTGGTGGTTGAGGAAAACTTGAAAAAAAAATCAATAAAAAATCTTTTTATTTTGATTAATTTCATATTTATAATGGCGAAAAACATCCCCCAATGAAAAAAAAATGTTAACAAGTACCATACCACATTACATTTTAAACTGTTATAAGTGTTATAAATGGCCTCACGTTGCACTGAGATATGCTATCTCATACTCCAGTATTTCCCGATCTACACTGCCCGATTTTTCCACGAAGATTTTTCCAGAAATCGTGTGAAATGTACACACAGAACGATTTTTTCAATGTATTGCTGTTCTCTTCATTTTTCTTTGAGATGCACTAACACCATAGAACGAACGGCACACTGAGACGGAACACACACAAAAAACTGGAAAGCAAGGGAAGGAGAACATAAACAGACTGGAAAAATCGTTCGAGTTTTGTTGTACAAGCCATTTGGGCCCTACCCCTCACTTTTCACTCCCTTTACCTACTTACGAACAAAATATTGGCATTGGTTCAATGT